>OX456527.1:48780106-48995225 GCA_949748255.1 Eustalomyia histrio
ATTTTGCATTTCAAAACTGTCTGTGAAAGTGTAAAGAAGTTAATATTTAGAAAACGCAAGGAAGACAATGAGTAAAAGACTACGTGTGTTCGAGTGTTTGAACGATCCAGACAATTTCTGCAATGTTTGTGGCCAGTTTATAAAAAAAAATCACGCACACAAGTTTACTCCAGCAGTACAATTGCACTATTTGAATTATTTTGGTATTTCACCAAATATCACAGAACCATGGACACCTAAGTCGCTGTGTGATCTTTGCTATATAATCTTAACCAACTGGGCAGCTGGCGGAAGGTAAGAATTTTTATTTAAACACATTATACATAGCGAATATAGTTATTTATTTTAATTTTAGCCGCCATATGAAATTCGATACACCAATGATGTGGAAAAAGCCGCTATGCCATTCCACAGACTGTTATTTTTGCCTCACCACAAACAGTGGGGTAGGAAGATTTTTTAAATGGAACTACGCTCAAGTGGGATCGTTTGCGCTTCCAGTACCACATTCGCATGATGTGCCATATCCAGTGTGCCCTGGTGCATCTCTTCAAAAAGCAGAATCGTCAGAAGAAGAGTCTGAGTCAAATGCAAGCGAATTTGAGCCGGGTGCAAAGCGAAAATTACTGTCACAGGCCGAACTAAACAATTGGGTGCGCGATTTTGGTCTCACTAAGGAGAAATCCGAACTTTTTGCGTCTCGGATGATACAGTGTGGATTTGCGGCTTCAGAAGTGAAAGTATCAGCGTACAGAAACCGTCACAAGGAGTATGCAAAATTTTATACAAAGAAAGACCAAATATGTTTTTGCAGCGACATTTCAGGCTTGTTCCAAGAGCTTCACCAAATTCACAACCCCAACGAATGGAGGTTGTTTATTGACAGCAACAAAGAGAGCTTGAAGGCAGTTCTCTTACATAATGGGAATGAAAAGCCATCTGTTCCTATTGCTCATGCGGTTCATTCAAAGGAGAACTATGAAACTATGGACATTTTGCTGAAATGCATAGAGTATAGGAAATACAATTGGAAAATATGCGCCGACCTTAAAGTTGTGGCCATTCTGTGTGGACTCCAAGGAGGCTATACGCGACATTGCTGTTTTCTGTGCCTTTGGAATAGCCGCGCTGATGATCAGCATTATATAAAAAAAAATGGCCGGTACGAACGAAACCTGTAGTTGGAGAAGCGAATGTTCAGCGCAAACCACTAATAGAGAACCGTGAAAATATAATACTTCCGCCGCTGCACATAAAATTGGGTTTGATTAAAAATTTTGCCAAAAAATTAGACAAAGAAGGTGAAGCTTTTGCCTATTTACGGTCAATTTTCCCTTACCTTTCGCTGGCAAAAATTAAAGAAGGAGTCTTCGCAGGACCCGAGATAAAAAAAATGTTGAAAGATGAAAAATTCCCAAAGCTGTTATCACCCATCGAAGCCGCAGCATGGAATTCCTTCAGGCTTGTTGTGGAAAACTTTTTAGGAAACAACAAAAGCCCGAATTATAAGGACATAGTTGAGGATCTGGTAAAGAACTATGAAGCCATGGGAGTGCACATGTCACTTAAAATACACTTTCTGGATTCTCATTTGGATTTTTTCCCTGAGAATTTAGGAGACGTGAGCGACGAACACGGCGAGCGCTTTCATCAGGAATTGAAGGCTATGGAACGACGCTATCAGGGCAACTATGACACGGCTATGATGGGTGACTATATTTGGACCCTAATACGTGAGACCGATTGCAGCGAATACAAAAAACAAAGAAGAAGTCAGCAGTTTTTCCACATGGCATAAAATGTACACTTATATCTTTGTTTTTACTCATTTTTTTGTGCGTTGATTTGCTTAATTTAATTAGTTAGTTTAATTTCGTTAGTTTAGCTAATTGTGCGATACATTGAGCATGTAGTGCTGTAAATAAATTAAAAAATAATATACGAAGACTAATTTGTTTATTTTAAATTAAGTTCAAATGTATTTATTCGTTTGCGTTGGGTAGGTAAGCTGTGCAAATAATGAAAATCAAAAAATCGTGAAATAGCGGAATTTCGGTCGTTTACCAAAAAAATAATAAGTCGGCCATTTGTCATCAGATTTTGTTAAGTAAGGGCTTATTTTCTTTGGAAAAGTGTCAGCTATACGTAAAAAAATTAAAATCGCTGTTAACATCGCGTTTTACATTTTATATGAATTTTTATATGAATTTTTCAGCCACATTTTTACTAAAAAAACGCAGTTTTTTAACCTTTTTAAGCCGCCAACATCAAAACTACTAACCCGATTTGAAAATTTTCTGAGAATAAGTTGTAGACGGCTCAATTGTCTTTAATTTGAGTAGTAGTAGGATAAAATAGGTCAAAGAAGACTAAAGATATGCTCAAAATAGTAAGTGTACCTCCAAAAATTAAAAAAAAAAAATTAAAAAATTTGTATCTCGCAAACCAATCGACAGAAAAATTTTTAAAATTCATTTTCGTGTTCAGTAGGTTCAAATCCATGAGAAAAAGTATGCTAGAACCAAATAACAAAATGGCTGTTGCCTAGTGTAATAATAGTATGTTACCTCTAATGGCTTACCTTCTCTACTATTTTTAAATAAATAATAATGAGTCCCTTTAAATAGTTTAAATAAATTTATTTTTTTAACGTTTATGTTTATTTTAATTATGTAAAGGCCAGTTTTACAAAAATCCTCTAAATTTAATGAGAGTTCAATAAAACAAATTAACATGCATATGTTCAGGAAAAGCCTACATATTACTTATCTGGTAGTGTCGAATTTATTCATTTTAACTTGACATAAATTTTCTAGTTAATTTTAAAATCATTTGGAGAAAAAATCAAGTTTTGATTGTAGTCCTGAAATATCCTTTATATACAATTTTTCAAATTGTGGAAACATAGATAATTTTGGACACCAGATTTGGAATCAGAAAAAAAATCGGTCAAAATCAATTAGTAAAAAATCAAATCAAATTTCAATAAATTTCAATGCGAACAAAAAATGCTTAAAACTGAACAAAAACTTCCAAGTGTTACCAAAATTTTGATCCCCTGTGCCCAATAGGATTCGCGAAAATATGTACCAAACATTTAGAAGAAATATTATTTATTTTTTTAACTTGAGGTAATGCTATTGAAATGAAAGACCATATTGTTCCAAGTCGTTAGTATTGTGTGAAAGCTACAACTATCCTCTGTCGATACGTAAATGCAAATTTTTAAAATTAAGAAAAATATTTTATATTAAAACGAATCTTCTTTTAATTATGTTTGGATTCTGTTCGATATGTTACAAATTTTCAACCAACACTTGACGAACAAACACATTGTTGTATTTACTGAAACCATTAAACTAAAGACCTTGTTGTCTACTCAAATATAAATTATAATTGGTTATCAGAAGTTAAAAAATAATGTGTTGGTCAAAAAAAATTAATAATAATTAGTTATTAGTAACCAGTAATTCATATTCATACGCGTAACCCATTATTTTTTTTTCGTTAGCATAAACACTTACCTTTAGAATTATAATATAAAAGGTTTGACGTTTGAGAAACCTTTGAATTTAAATTACTAGACTTATTATTTGGTAATGTGTGGTTTTGCTGGGAACCTACAATGCTGTATGATTTCTGGAATTGTTATAAATATCTTTTAATAAAAAAATGTTTCATTAATATTTGATGAAATTGCCATTAGACACTTTAAGAACAAAAAAATAATCTTAATAAATGTGTAAATATTTTCCATAAGTATTTTCAAACCAAAAATAAATTTTTTATTTAATTTCATTTGTATTTCGCTGAAAGCAAATAAAATGACCAAGTTTACAATATTATTAAATAATTGCTTTGTTGCTATTTTAGAAATCCTGTGTTAACACCATAATACAATAAAAGCTGTTTAAAAATTGAAAAACACATTTATATTTAGACATAACACAAAAATAACGAGTACTAATACAAAATATAATACAAAAAACCACATACAAATAGCTTTTAAATATAAATACTAGGGTGATACTTATAATTACTTGATTGAATATATTTTTTGAATCAGACTTTGTACTGCTTAAAGAATGAAAGCACAATACTTCCAGATATGGCACTATGCCACTATTGAAAAAATGCTGCACTCAGAGAAAAAACATAGTTGGGACAATAATATTCCAAGAGCCTCATTAAATTTTGGTATTATGATGGTGCCAATGTAGTTATAATATTATGATGATAAAATAATCATAAGTTTACCATAATATACTCCCTATATTATGATTCGAAACTATAAAAACGTTCTTTAAATTTAAGAAATGTATTCAGGAAATTTTCAAGAAAACTTCTATGATTCAATAGACTTTAAAAGAAAAATACTTCAAAAAATTTTTAAATTCAAAGGACGTTTTTAATAAAAAGGAAAATATAAATTCTATGAACTTTTTCTAATAGAAGCCTTTCTTAGGTTCTGACAACATTTTTTAAATTTTTTTAAATAGTTCTTAAAGTGGCAGAATTTTTCTTTTAGAAAAAGTCCTTAAAATCTAAAAATATTTCTAATAAAAAAGCCCTTAGAATCAAAGCATTTTTCATGACGAAAAGTCGTCAGAATCTAAAAATTTTTTATGCAAAGAAGGGCCTTAGAATCTTAGTTTTTTTTTAAGAATATATGAATTTTTATCTAAGAAATAGTTGGCAGAATCTGATAATTTTACTTTAAGGACTATTATAAAAACTTTTCTATCAGAAAAATTTCTTCAAATCTACTATTCTGTATAAAAAACCTATTCGAACGATGTCCGTCTGTGTGTTGAAATGGGTTTTGCGAAGACCCCAGACATGATGAGGACTTAATTGTTATATATTTCTGTTACATGTGATCCATTTCTGTTTCCTATTGAAAATCAGCCAGATCGGTTGATAAATGGTTGAGTTATTAGCAAAAAACCAGGACTATCTCTAATTTTTTTCCGTAAAATCCCTTTGCTTAATATGTATGTAGAATTTTACGCATAACAAACACATCCTTTTGTTGTAGTTCTTTTCGTTCACTTCTTTACCTTTTATACACAAACACATACAAGGCTTTGTCATTTAAATCAAAACCAAACAAATCTGTTTTCAACGAAATTTGTTTATTTTTACGGTTGCATATAAGCTTCAATAGCTCAGTGGTCTAAGCGCTATTTCACAAATAGTTTTTTTCTCTTAGGCGCAAATTCGATTCCCCGTCTATTCAACTTTTTTGTACCATTTTTTTTTATATTTCCTTAAGGTTTTTTTTTTTTGTTTATTTCTTTTAACATTACTAACTAATTTTAATAAAATTTTAACTTAATAATTAAATAATCCATAAATAGTCTAAAAACATCAAAATTTTTATAAAAGCCCTCTGATACAAACAAAATACAAACGGTTTTCTTTCCATTTTTTGCTCCGATTTAAAAGAATTTATAAAAAGATTTTTAACCATTTTATTTCTTACATATTAAGAAAATTTTATACATAATTCCTTTTTGAGTGCAACTATTTTAGGTCATAACTGATAAAAATTTAAAATACTAATTTTTATAAAATATTTTCCTTAAAATTTTTAAAATTTAGCTAAAGAAATAATATCCCAAATGTAAATTTACCAGCTAAATAAAACGTTTTTGTAGTAATAAAACAAATGCAGTTCTAGTGAAATCTTTTAACGATTTGTAAAAAAATATTTTTTTGGTTTTTTTAGAACTAAAAACATTTTTGAAAAAAATATGACAACCCTGACTGGCATTTTGATCGTGATTGTTGTTGTTTTTATTTTATTTGTTGAACTTTTTGTCTTTTACCTCTTCTTCTTTTATACACAAACAACAAATCCATACTAAGGTTTGTCATTTAAATAAAACTGAAACAAATCCGTTTTAAACGAAAACTCTTTATTTACTTCTATCAGCAACGTTTGCTTATGTCCTTCACTTGCTTAGACCACTGAGCGCTTTGTCACAAATACTGTTAGTCGCGCGATCGAGCCCCGTATATTCAACTTTTTTTGAACAATTTTTTATTTTTCTATATTTTTAACACTTTTTTTTTTAATTTCTTAAAACTTTTTTTTGTTATTTTTTTTATCAAAACAAATATGTCCAGCACAGTTGGCTTAACGATGTCAGTCAGCTTTTCTGTATAATTAGAGAACGGAAAGAGGAAAAGTTTCCAAATAAGCTGCAAGCATTTTGGTTATCTATACACAACGTCTGACCAAATGTGGGATTCTTGAGTTGGGCGTGGCACAAAGTAGATTAATTTATATCTTAAGAATGGTAAGATCGTAATTAAATACTCCATAAATGTGCTAAAAACATCGAAATTTTAAAAAAAAACTAAAGTTTTAGAGCTGTAATATGACCTAAGGATACGTCTTATATATTCAAAGATCGAAAATCTCGAAAATTTAGTAGAACATATTTGGTGAAAATAGTTATGACCAAAACATACATTTTTTTAAATACCTTTTTTCCGGAACCATAAATCTTCCCGAGTCCAAGCCTTATCACCAAACTAAATGGTAAATTTCCTCTCCAAGATGCCCGTATATAAATCTGTCCATTCCATATATGTACATATATAAACTTCACTTTTTCCCCAACCATGGTGAAGGGTATATAAGATCAGGCATAGCCGAATTTAGCCGCTCTTACTTGTTTTTAAAACAAATTATTATTGTTTTTATTAAAAACAAATAAAAACTATAAAATCTTTATAGAGAATATTTTTGACAATTAATAAATAAGTATAAATTAAAATGTTATAAGTATAAGGAATTTTCGAAAATAAAACTCCTCTGGTGAAAATTATCATATTCGATTATTTTTACATGGCTGAGATTTTTTTTTTTTTAAAACAAGACAGTTTTATGACTGTAAATGTCAAAATCATATTTGATTTGTCTTATGATAATTTATTGATTATTTTAGCATTTTATAATTCCATAATTATCATATTTTTTACTTGCCAGAGTTTGTGTTTCCACAGTATTGTCACAGTCAATCATGTTATAAAATAGAAAGTGACAATCATGAAATAATAAAATAATTACTATAATAATAATTGTAGCGACCACATTATTGGTTAGAACCTATTTATATACCAATAACTTGATTGTAAAAACCATACCCGAATGCAGCAAGTATACTATAGTAGCAGGGATCATGTTGCAACCATGTTTTTTTCTCTGCATTCAGGTAACGTAAATAAAAAAATATATTGAATGTTCATGTACAAATTTTGCAGCGAAAGTGTATATTTTTTTGATCTCACGCCTTTGAGTTTAAATTTGCTTGTTGAAATGTTACACAGAAGGCTGCGTGTTCATTTCCCAGGGACGGAAATACCAAGTTAGTAAAATAAAAAGTTATGTATGGGTTTTCTACCCCTCATATATATGGCAATGTTTTCCTTCCGTGGCGGTTATTAAAGTTAAATAATATAAAATAACTATGAACTAGAGGCTACGGTCAGAACCGTTCTACCAGTCTACCAGTTAGACTGGTATTTAAAACGGGGCGACCGATTTTGACGGTATACCCGGTCTTTACGTTCTAGACCGGTCTACCTGGTTTACCCAGCTATATAATGTAAAATTTGAAAAAGTCAATAGCTTTTATTCCTTAAATTCGAAAAAAAATAATAAATAACCATTATTATTTTTTATAAAAAGATCTTGAGCTCGATTTTAAGAAATAATATAGTATAATACTGAAGATCGAATAAAGGAAGATAAATATAGTCAATAGCTTTTTTCTCCAAATTGATAATAACGTATTTTTTTATTATAAATACCTACTATTTCGTATGCTACACATTTATGTATTATATATGAAAAAGTAACGATCTTTTTTTTGTCCCAAATACGGCATTATTACACCGTTTCTCGCAATGCGTTTAAACTTTGTAGAAACAATATAGACATAATTTTGACTTAAGATTGAACAAAGGTTTTTAAGTTGTGGAGCAAAAATGTTCCGAAACTGACTATAAAGTTAAGAATATTATACGCTTTTCATTTATATAAAAATGCTTCGGTCTTTTATGATCCCATGTACGTCGTTTTTTTAACTTGGCTTACAAGGGACCAAAACTTTGCAAAAATATTTTAGACGTAATTCTGACTTGAAACCGTAAACTCTTTCTTAACTTGTGGAACAAAAAAATTCCGGTACTAGCTTTCAGAATGTCCTTCACTTTACATATGGAAATACCACGGCCTTTTTTGGTCCCATCTCTGTCGTTTATATGATTTGGTTCACAATGGAATAAAACTTTTTAGAAATAATCTACTGTAATAAACTTAGAGTTTTATACTTTTTTTAGGTCGTAGAATCAAAAATATTCCTATACTGGCTCTTGAATTTAGAAAGTCATATACCTGTCACATATTAATATGAAAATGCCTTTTTGCAAAAAAAAAAAAAATCTGCAAAATTTTGACATCAATTTTATATAAAATTTATTTTTCTATTATTTATTTAAAAGAAAAAGTATCAAAAACGTACATTTGGAAAAAAGTTCTACAATCCTGTTAACCGGGTAGACCGGCTAATGGGGGGCTCTACTGTGAAGTAAAAAGCTTTAAAATCCTCAGATAGCACGAAAAAACTGTTCTAAGATTTTTTATCGTGGGCATTCACAATATTGTCATTTATAAAGCCCTTCATCTTTCATCATCTCTGCTCTATTTCATTTCCAACTAAAGCAACACATTAATTAGTACGAAGAATGTCCTGAGTGCACGCAAAAAAAAAAACAACGAGCCGATAGCCTTTGTTGCTAGTGCTCGGTTAGGGTATTAGGTTATAATTTGTAATTATATGATTAATATAAAAAAAATAAAAATAAAAATAATCCCTACAGTTATATCATTATTCAAAAATTGCCATATTATATTTCTAAATAAACATGTTACGATATTGAATTTATCATAATATAGTATGCGCAAAATGTTATCATATTATGGTCCCTCATAACTTATGATTCCTGGATTGGCATCATTATATGATCTTAAAGGAAAAGTTATTAGAAAAAGCTCTTTAAATTTAAAAATATTTCTTTTAAAAATGTTTTTTCGAAAAAAAAAATTGATATTAAGGACTTTTTGAATAAAAATTGTTAAGAAAAAATAGTAGATTTTAAGAACTTTTCTTTCAAGAAAACTTTGATTCTGTGGAATTTTTTTAAAAAATTGATATTAAGGACTTTTTGAATAAAACTTGTTAAGAAAAAAATCGTAGATTTTAAGAACTTTTCTTTCAAGAAAACTTTGATTCTGTGGAATTTTTTTAATTATTTTTTTTTTAAAATTCTAATGACTTTTTTTTAATAAAAAAATCTTAGGTTCTAACATTTTTTTTTAGAAAGTTTTTAAAAATTTTTCTTTAAAAAAAAGTCTAGAATCTAAGAATATTTCTATTAGAAAAAGTCCTTAGAATCTAATTATATTTCATGATGAAATATCTTCAGAATCTATGAATTTTTCTTTCAAAGAAAGGCCTTAGAATCTAAGTTTTTTTTTGGAATATATGAACTATTTATTATCTAAGAAACAGTTTAGAGTATCTGAGAATTTTAGTTTAAGGAAAAGTCCATAGAATCTAAAAATGTTTTTATCAGATAAATTTATAAATATCTATTATTTTGTGTAAGAAACCTTTTCGTACAAAAAAAATAAATCATGGATTCTACAGACTTTTTCTTATAAAAAATGTTTTATTTATATTTTGAGAACTTTTTACAAGAAATGAATTTATAAACATATTTAAAAAAGAAAAAGATAATTGTTTTTATTGAAAAGAATTAAAAAATATAAAATCTTTCAATAGAATCTTTTTGAAAATGAATTGATTAGTGTAAATAATATTATATGTATAAGGAATTTTCCAAAAACCCCTTTTTTATGAAAACAAGACAATATTAGGACTGTAAATGTCAAAGTCATGTTTTATTTGATGTATAATTATTTATTATTTGTTGCCAGCATTTTATCGTTGTATAATTATCATATTTTTTTCATACCCATGTAAAAATCGAAATATATATAAGCATACATAATCATACATGGGCGTGTATATGATCATACATGGGCATACATCGTCATATACGTCCATACATTGTTCAATATATGACCACACATGACCTCATATATGATCATGCAACAATAATATCAGTGTTGTGAATAGGAGTGATGAACCAACATATTGGAACACAATTGGGTCGGAGGTCTATTGCCATCTCAGACTGGCATGTTTCTGGGCAACTTTCAATGTTCATCCATCGATATATATTTTTGCCCTAGTCAGTGCTTTACCAGGGGGTCTCAGGAGGGAGGCCCATGGGGGTGGCGTCTGACGAACTGACAACTGGGTTACCTACATGACTTTTATGATGTTTTATTAAAATTAGAAATGATTAGTTTGCGCTCTAACGACAAACTATTCTTTATTCAACTAATTAAATGCAATCTAGCTTAAAAGTATTTTCAAGGTATAAGTAAGATATGCTTGAGAAGCATAATCCCACGGTAAAGGTGTGTGTGTGTAGAGAACCAGAACAGCATGATTTCAAGTGCGGTATTGAAACAAGTACAAAAGCATGGTTTAAAGTATCGTACTGAAGTTATGACGACGTTGACTTTTCAAATACACTACACTGCGCTCACTGAATGTTACAGAAAGCAACGTAGATTCAAAACCACTACTTTTCGCAGTTCGCCTTCAAGAGGCTCATCCTCCGAAACACAGTATTTGTCTGTGTACTCCAGATGGTTTACACTCAGTTACCCGCGGAGACTTGTGAGCTTCTTTTGCAGACCCACTTCCCGGGATGTGTGTCTATTGACAGATCACTCCCTACTTGTGGGACACTGATAAAAAATGCACAATCGTCTTGTAAATGCCATTTTCCAGAGGGAAATTGACAAACGTGAGGCAGGTAGATGCTCTTCCTTTAAATCACTGAGGTCACATCTTATCGGATATTCCGCTCCATTCTGTTGTTCGAGCTTGTTCCAATGACCTGGAGAAAAGTAAGTGGACTTCTTTTTTCCTCAAAACGGTAGAGAATGTTTTGAACCATTACATCAGGAATGTCTACCGTATTCCGATTTATGGGCCCCAGTTTGCGTATCAGCGGGAAAATTCAACTGAGACTGCGATCCAGCATGTTCTCACTGTGGCGAAACCAATAGGCCTTTGTGTTTTCATTACCATACAGGGAGCCTTCGATAGAACGTCATATATTTTGAATAAAGGGCTATAATTAGAAATTAAATTATAATAAAATGGACAACTGAAATGTTAAAATCTTGAGTCATTTCATTGAAGACAGGTGGCTTATCTGGGACCATAATTTATACTAGGTGTCTTCGGCTCGTTGTAGCGAAAACAGACCAGAGCCTCTGGTGGGAATTGAACCCACGACCCCCGCACTGATAAGCTAGCACGCTACCAACTAGCTTTCCGGGGCGCTCAACTCTGGTTATTGATGAGCTTCTTAGAAAACTGAACGATCTACTTCAGAGGGTACTCAGATGATCTTGTGATTTCCACCGTTGGTTGGGGTAGGAGAACAATTTCTGACGGTATTGAAAAGTGTCAGGAAAAGGAGCTATCCTTGAACCCATACAAGACTACTAAACGTTGAAAACTCAACTTGGTGGAAACTACAATTAATGGCATAACCATGGGCTTTTCTGACGTTCTTGGGATTAGAACCCTTACCTTTAACCAAGAAGGCTTGCCAGAGTATTATTGATATAACTTGAGATTTAACGCCACAAATTGTTTATTGGTCTTTCAAAATAATCGTAAGACCTATGCTGCTCTGTCATGGTGGCCCAAAATGGAGTAAAACCAGGCAAAATGTGCGCTTAACATGGGTAAAAGACGTGTCCATCTAACGCCGTTGGTGTTATACTTAATACACCACAACTACATATTTGGTAATGGAGGATGCCCGTACCTTGGGAACTCGAACTTGGGCCCTAAGTGTGGTCCACCGACGGCTCGAAACAAGTCCATGGGGACACGGTTCCAGGCGTCTGTTGACCTAATTTTCAACGTGTCCTTGTGATAGGTAAGTACGCGTCCATGTTCTAGGCGAAGATTTATGTCCTTTCGAGCAGGCAACCCACTCTCTAGGTATTATTATCCTACGACAAAAATGGTTTTCACATCCAAAAGGTTTATGAAATCAAAACTATTTTTTAACCTTCATAATGTTTTCATATCTAATTTTGTTTACATTATTTGCCAAAAAAAAAAAAATGCTCTGGAGTGACTATAGTAATCTTTGTGATACTATTAGAGCAAAAATGAAGATGACAAAGGCATTACTTCTTTTATGATGGTTTCATAGATGAATTTAACATTTGCCTGCCATAGGATGGAAGTATTCAAACATAGCTACTAACATTACTCATACTTTACTCTAAGGAAGCAATGACAATGCAATGATAATATATTATGAGGCATTAGTGGAACATGATCATATTCTTTGTAATATTAAAAGTTTTGATGAAAATTTAATTCACAAGAATACAGAAAAATAAGTTTATAGAAGCGAACTTTATGCACTGATACAGAAATTCTCTTTATTATAACAAATACATAATTCTGCATTAATGAAATACCTTGTTTGGGCAACTTTGAAATATTTTTTAAAAATTTTAATGAATTTTTGGACAATTTTAAAATATTTTTAGATAATTTGAAAACTGGTTGGACAATTTTAAAACATTTTTACACAATTTTTAAATATTTTTGAATAATTTTTAATAATTTTTGGACAATTTCAAAACCTTTTCAGTGAATTTGAAATTTAATCTGGAAATAGTGTAGTGTTAAACAAAATACAGTGATTTAATAAAAACAATTTAAAAGGTGTTCAGAACTATTTTAACATTGTAATTTTTGACTTGAATAAACAGAAGACAATATTTTGAATAAATGCTTTAGATTCAGAAAATATACGATATACTATCACTTATGCTTTAGAAGCAATGAAGAGTGATTTTTTAAGATATGCATTGGCTTTATATACAAATGACTACATCCAGAAATCAGTATCAGCTGTGGCCACCGAATTTGTTGCCTTTTCGAATTCAGGCGGTAACGACAACTGTCTTTATATAAAATTATAATTTTAATTGTGAAAGCCAATATTCAGTTGTACAATTTAATATTTATATTCGACTGAAAGATTATTACGTTCCACAAAATTTTATTTAAAAAAAAAAATTATTTTTAAATTTTTCCTGCATCGCACCTGGACAATCAGATTCATTGGTCACAATTTTACTTACTGCACCACAACTAATTAAAATTTTCTTTGATATATTTGCCATTTAAAAATTTGATTTTTTTATTTTAATTAAAAAAAAAATATTTTTTAAATGTTTGCCTTTTTCAGGATTTGAACTCGGAAATTCTCAGCACTGAGCTACCTCTCTACCTACTACACCACAAACACTTATGAATTTTTATAGCTAATTTTTAATTTAAAAAATTTGTTAGGATAAGAAATATTAGTAAATTATTTGTTTATCAATATCAGTCATAAGTGACGTCTATTATCAATACAATCCACTTTTACCCCAATTAAATTATATATTTGATCAGAATAACCGTTACTTGTAGTTACCACTTTTGAATATCTACAATTTTTAAATAAATTTGACAGGTTGTAGCAAATTACTAATATATTCACTAAATAAATGGTTACTTCCACCGCACACAAATACTAAACGAATTTTATTTTTAAAGATAATTAGAAATACCAATTTCATCTTATTTTCCCGTTTGTTAATTCCCAATACAATATTTTTGCTTTATTAATGGATTTTAGTTTATTCCAAATAAAATTAAATCCCCACAAATAAATGTTAACGGTTTTGATCGAAGTGCAACCAATCTTTTCTCTAGGTGTATACATTTGAAATATGGACATATGAATTCTTTTGGAAGTTCCTTAGAATAACACCAAAAAAACATAAATGAATGTTAATTGAAGTTTAGGAAGCAATGAAAGAAGTTATAGCCACAGAATGACTACCATTTTTTTTTTCTGGGGGACTATGGTACTCTTGTGACTCACAAATGTTCTTCGCCTTTTATATCAATTTTTATTTATAACTTTTTGTAATATAATTTCTGGTAAATCCGGTTGTGAAAAGAAGTAATTTCTTAGGGGATTAATAAACTGGTGGCACAGTTAGAAAGTAAAAAAAAAATTTTTTTGGTACCTAAAACATTAACGATATAAAGATATATCGTTTATAAAACCATATAAAAATTTTTAATTTCTATAACATGATTGATGTCGAAAATATGTAGGGTTATATGAATTTAAAAGTGGCTTTCAAACGATTGAAAAGAGCTATACACCTATCCCTCGATTTACACGATACTTTTTTTACACGATTTCACTTTTACACGATTTTTTTGGATTTCGTACAAATCGAGGGATACAGAAATTACCTCAATTTACACGGTTTTTTCAAAATTTTATAAGAAATTATTTTTTTTTTTTAGAAAATATGTCACGTAAAATAAATAATAATTTTGAAATATTTCATCAAAAAATAACATACATTAAAGCTTTTTAATATTTTTCAAATTTAACGAATGTTACCAAACGTTTACTTTCATCTGGTAACACCGCCATTAGATATAAAAAGGGAATTCCCATGTATTGCATGCATACACAAAAGAAGCTCAAAAATGTATAGACAATCAATTCAGTTAGTGTTTGGAAATAGACAGGCGTGTGTCGTGGTACATATTCAGAACAATTAAAATATTTGTGAAGTTAGTTATTCAAAATTGTGTGGCATAATTCTTAATTCATTTATAATTTTTTAACCATGCCGAAAAATATTATTAAAGATCAAGCAAAAAGAAAAGTTATATCATTGGAAACTAAAATTCAGATTTTAGATAGACTACGTAAAGGAGACAGAGTGACAACAGTTTCTAAAATTTTTTCCATTCATGAAGCAACAATTAGAACTATAAAGAAAAACGAAGACATAATCAGGAAAAGTGTTGCAGCTGGAACTAAAACAAGGTTGAGTACAACTTCATACGTACGGGATACTATAATTGAAAATACGGAAAAGGCACTCATGATCTGGATTGAAGATCAAACTCAAAAGAGAATTCCAATTGATACCAATGCCATTACTAATAAAGCTTTAAAAATTCATGAAAAACTTAATGATCAGCTACCATCTACATCATCAACTTCAAATAAGTCATCCTTTACTGCAAGTAATGGATGGTTTGAACAATTTAAGCAAAGAAATTCCTTACATAATCTAAAATTAAAAGGAGAACAAGCTTCCGCTGACACTAATGCAGCCAAAGAATATCCTGAAAAATTTGCTGAAATTATTGCTGCTAAATCATACGTTCCTGACCAAGTCTTTAATGCAGATGAGTCGGGCCTGTTTTGGAAAAAAATGCCTCAGCGGACTTTTCTTTCAAAGGCTAATAAATCTGCAAGTGGATACAAAGCTGCTAAAGATCGTATAACAATCCTTTTTTGTTCCAATGTTTCTGGCGATCATATTATGAAGCCTTTAGTCATAAACAAATCGCAAACACCACGTGCATTTAAAGGATTAAATAAAGATAACTTACCCGTTTATTGGATGGCCAATAAAAAGGCATGGGTTACGGCCGCTGTGTTCAGTGATTGGTTTCATAATATATTTGTTCCAGATGCAAAACGGTATCTGAACAAAAAAGGATTGCCATTTAAAGTGCTTTTAGCTATTGACAACGCACCTGGGCATCCAAAAGACTTGCAACACGAGAATGTGCAAGTTATATTTCTTCCAAAAAATACTACTTCTTTGTTGCAGCCCTTAGACCAGGGAATAATTTCAACTTTTAAAGCGTTATATATCAAGCAATCGTTCAAGTATATCTTAGATATAATAGAGAATGATGAATCTTTATCAGTAATCAATGCATGGAAAAAATATACTTTGTTAGACTGTGTCAAAAATGTCACATTGGCTTATAATGCAATTAAACAATCAACACTCAAAGGCTGTTGGAAAAATTTATGGCCAGATGTAGGAGAAAATAGTATGTCCTCTCAATCCTTGGATGATGAATATTCTGAGATAGTCGATATGGCACGTACGGTGGGAGGAGAAGGTTTAAATGACTTTAGTGCACTTGATATTGAAGAATTGATGACAAATAAAGAACTTGATGTTGAAGATTTAGTAGAAATGTTGATCGAAGAAAACGACAGTGATTGCGATGAAGGACTGGCTGAACCAATAGACTGCCAAATACTAGTTTGTTTATAAATAAGGTTTATTTTGCTTTACGAAAAATATATGTATGTACTTTTTTTAATACATGTAACTTAATGAATTCAAAGATATGATTTTTTTAACTATATATTTTATTATATTATTATTTTATTTATAATTTATATGTTTTTCGTTATTTTTAACGTTTAAATAAATGAATTTGCTTAAAAAATATTTTATATTATTCGTATTTGGCTCTTTTTTTCGATTTACACGATTTTTCATACAAAAATATTTTATTTCGATTTACACGATTTTTTCAGGAACGCATCTATCGTGTAAATCGAGGGATAGGTGTATTGTCATTTATAAAGCCCTTCGTCTTCCATCATCTCTGCTCTATTCCATTTCCAACTAAAGCAACACATTAATTAGTAGGAAGAATGTCCTAAGTGATGCTTTCCTTAAAAAAGACACAAAAATATATAAACAGGTTTAACAATCCATATCTTAATGATATTTTCATCATATCATATTACATAATTTTTATAATCCTGCAGCCTTAAGACGATGTTCTACCGAAAAGTTTTTTTTACCTTTTTTAAAAATATTTCAAATAGATGGCAATCCAGAGTTCTAAACAGAGGCAATACCGAAATCTTTGTCTCTTAAGTACTTTAAATCTGCCCTAAGCGAAAAGTGGGCCGCTTTGAACGGACCTATCTTGTAGCCTCAAAAAAAAAAAATGAACTAGGATTTAGAAAAATCAACTTATTTGGAGGAAAACTTGAAATTAAAACGGCGCCAAAGACACTTTTTACCAATATTTAATAAAATTTTCCTTGAAATTAAAAAAAAAAAAATACGTAATATTTCTCATCGAGCTAAAGATCTTTTATTTATAAAAATTAATTATAAATATATATTTATCCCAATATTTCCTCACCACATTGGGTGACTTCTTCAGGAAAAAACAACAATTTCCCCTCAAGAAGTCACCCAATGTGGTGACGAAATATTGGGATAAATAAATATTTATAATTAATTTTTATAAATAAAAGATCTATAGCTCGATGAGAAATATTACACAAATCAAGAAGATCGAAGAAAACTAAAAGAATTAAACAATTTTTACTAAAAACTTGGTCAAAGTTTCTAAATTATAGAAAAATTTTACTACTGAGAAGTTATTTTTCAATAGAAAAAAGTAAAATTTCCTCCCAATTAGTTCATACGCCATCTAAAATTTTACTGTTAGTTAGGAAAATCTTCCTTGGTTTTAAGAAAAATTTTATTTAAGTTCATTAAATAATTTTTTTGACTAAAACTTAGAACTTAACTTCTTTAAAATAAGAAAATATTTTCTAAATAGCACTTTTTTAAGTGAAAATTATCCTTAAATTTGATAAAAATTTTCCAATAAATATGAAACTGCTTCTATAACTTAGATGTTTTTCTTAAAAATTGATAAATTTTTATTTTATATACTTGTTGTTTTTATACCCTTCACCACAGGTAATTTCTACAATATTGATCTTAGACCCTATACAGTATGTATATTCTGGCTGCTTATGAAGAGCGAAGTTGATTTAAAGGTGTCCGTCTGTCCGTCTGTCCGTCTGTTGTTTATTTCTGTTAAATGTGATCCACTTCTCTTTGCTATTAAAAATCAGCCAGATCGGTTAATAAATGACTGAGGTATTAGCACAAAACCGGGACTACCTCTAATTTTTTCCGTAAAATCCCTTTGTTTAATATGAATGTAGAATTTTACACTTAACAAACACATCCATATGTTGAAATTCTTTTTTTTTAGTCTCCACCTTTTAAACACAAAACAAATAAAAACCAAACAAATCTCTAATGAACGAAGACTTCTTATATATATGCACCTCTATTAACGATGATTTTGTGTGAGCTTCAATAGCTCAGTTGTCTAGACGCTATGTCACAAATACTTTTTTTCTCTAAGGCCACTGGTTCGAATCCCGGTCAATTCACTTTTTTTTGTACATTTTTTTTAATTTCCTTAAATTTTTTTTTTTTTTTTTTTACACTTAATAATTAATTTATATAAATTTTTTTATTAATAATTAAATAATCCATAAATAGGCTAAAAACATCAAACTTTTTATAAAAACCCTCTGATACAAACAAAATACAAACGTTTTTATTTCTATTTTTTGCTCCGATTTAAAATAATTTATAAACAGATTTTTAAACCATTTTATATCTCATATATTAAGAAAATTTTATACATAATTTTGTCTTGAGTGGCAAGTATTTTAGGTCATAACTTATAATAATTTATAAAAAAAATGTATAAACTATTTTCCTATAAATTTTTAAAATTAAGCTAAAGAAATTAAAAATATTTTTTAATAAAAAAGCGAAATAAAATCCCAAATGCAAATTTGCCAGTTAAATCAAACGTTTTTGTAGAAATAAAACACATGCAGTTCTAGTGATTTCTTTTAACGATTTGTTGTAATTCTTTTCTTTCACCTCTCCACCTTTTATACACAAACAACAAACACAAACAAAGATTTGTCATTTAAATAAAAACTAAACAAATCTCTAATGAACGAAAAGTGTTTATTTAATTCTATTAACGATGATTCCGCATGACCTTAATAACTCAGTTGTCTAAACGCTATGTCACAAATGCTTTTTTTTTCTAAGGCCGCGGGTTCGAATCCTACACCCGCCCAATTCAACTTTTTTTTGTACAATTTTTTTTTTTATTTTCTTAAGACTTTTTTTCTGTTTATTTTTTTTTTTTAACATTTAATAATTAGTTTTGATAAAATTTTATATTAATAATTAAATAATCCATAAATAGGCTAAAAACATCAAAATTTTTATAAAAACCCTCTGATACAAACAAAATACAAACGGTTTTATTTCTATTTTTTGCTTCGATTTAAAAGAATTTATAAAAAGATTTTTAAACCATTTTATTTCTCATATATTAAGAAAATTTTATACATAATTTCCCTTTGAGTGCAACTATTTTAGGTCATAACTTATAATACTTTATAAAAAAAATTATAAACTATTTTCCTTCAAATTTTTAAAATTAAGTTAAAGAAATTAAAAATATTTTTTAATGAAAAAGCGAAATAAAATCCCAAATGCAAATTTGCCAGCTAAATCAAACGTTTTTGTAGAAACAAAACACATGCAGTTCTAGTGATTTCTTTTAACGATTTGTTGAAATTCTTTTCTTTCACCTCTTCACCTTTTATACACAAACAACAAACACTATTCTAGAGCTATAATATGACCTACGGATATGTTTTATATCGCAAAAGATCGAAAATCTTTAGTATAACATATTTGCTGAAAAACTCGGAAATATCGGTTCAGATACAAAAAAGTTATGCCCAAAACATAAATTTTTTTTAAATACCTATTTCCTGGAACCATAATCTTCCCGAGTCCAAGTTTTATCACCAAACTAAATGGTTAATTTCCTCTTAAAGGCGTCCGTATATAAATCTGTCCATTCCATATATGTCCATATATAAACTTCGGGTTTTTCCAACCATGGTGAAGGGTATATAAGATTCGGCATTGCCGAATTTAGCCGCTCTTACTTGTTTTTCCTAAAATCAAGAAATATTACTTAAGAAAGGTACGAAAACGAAATTTTTACAAATATAGGAAATTTTATTTATTCTAAGAACATTTCTTTTAAGTTTAAATAAAATTTTACTTAAATTGAGGAAAATTTTTACACTATTTTAAATGAAATTTTGGATTAATTTCAGTTGATGTCTTTTTTTTTTTTTTGATTGTATAAACAAGACTGGTGGATAATGGAAAATGAACGATTTAAAAGTTCCTACCGGTTTGTATTGTTAGAATTTTGTTCTCGTTTTTTCTTGTCTTCTTATCTTCGTTTTGTTTATCCTGTATTTTTTATTCAGAAAATAAATATAAGTTTAGCTTACTATTACCCAACCAATACATAAGGTTAGAAGGTGGAGCTGTTGCCTTATGAGACGAACGTTGTGTGATCAAGCGCTCTAGGCTCCTAGTAGATTTTTTTTAAATTCTTACATCTTCAATTGAGTGAAAATATACTTTAAGACGCATCCTTAGGTGCGCTCTTTGCTTCAGTTCTGTGACTGGTTTTTTAGGGATAGTCTTGTGACAAATTCTTTGTGTTAGTTTTGTGATGACTTCTTATGAGTTAGTTCTGTGACATATCATGAAACGTGATTCAACACTTTCTATAATAAATCCCTTTCATACAAAAGAACTGGTCCGAGTACCGCTCCGTGACCAAATTTACCAGTCACGTGCCGTGTCCTGTGACAGATCCGTTTCCTTTAGGATGTGTACAAGTAAATTTAGAGTTTTTAAATTTCCATACGAAGTCTGTGGCTTTTTGAACTTCCCTCGTAGTTATATGAAATACAACACTGCTCCCATCAAGTACCACCTGTTAATAGACTACTGTCAAATTTTGAGTAGGTTCCGTCATTTGATTTGCGTTCAACAGCTGCTCAAAACACACAATCTCGGGAATTTTTTTAAAAATGGAAAAAAGTGAATTTCGAGTGCTCATTAACATTATTTTTTTGCGAAAAAAAACCGTCAATCAAACCAAGGAAAAGCTTGATAAATACTATGGGGACTCTGCACCATCGATTTCAATGGTTAAAAAATGGTTTACTAACTTTCGTTGTGGTCGCACAAGTACAAATGACGTTGAACATTCTGGACGGCCAATTGAGGTCTATACATCCGAAAATGTCGAAAATATCCACGATATGGTGTTGGCCGATCGAAGAGTAAAGGTGCGTGAGATTGTTAATCCATAGGCATTTCATATGGCAGTGTGGTTTCGATTTTAAATGATCAGTTGGATTTAAGAAAGCAAAATGGGTGTTATCAATTGACCATAAACGTAATTGTGTGACAACTTAGTTCCCATGGAAAAAATCCATGAATATGGCTAAGAATTGCCCTCTCATTCAACCTATTCTTCGGATTTAGCCCCGAGTGACTATTTCTTATTTCCAAACCTAAAGAAATGACTCGGTGGAAAGTGATTTAGCTCCAACGATGAAATTGTTGATCAAACAAATGCCTATTTTATGGATCTCGAAAAATGCTATTTTTTGGAAGGGATACAAAAATTGGAGAAACGTTAGACTAAGTGTATTGAACTAAAAGGAGATTATGTTGAAAAATATATATATATTTTTTTTGATCCGCCCTCGTAATTACAAATTTCATTTATATGTAAATTTGTTGTATGTAACTCTGAATATTAATTTGAGTATTCTTTAATCATCTTTAGCCATTTTCAGAAAATTTTCAATTTCAAAGATAACAACTACCCTACTTAGGATATAGGAATGACAATAATGTTTTCTGGCTGGTAGTTGGTTATTATTACGGCTATAACAACATGACTGAAAATAATTGCCATGTTGATACTTGAACTTAAATATTTATGAATAGAAAGTCATTGTCAATGTGTTATAATAAACATTATCTCTCTTTTTGTTGCAAAATTTAAAAAAAGAGCCAGGGGAAATAACCATTAAGTTTTTAGAAACTTGCAAAATGTAATATAAATTCGAAACATATTACAATATGATATAGCACATTGGACAAAATTAAAATAGTTTGTAAATAATTTAGCCAATTCTTCTGATTGTAGGTGGAGTGCTATAAAATTTAACAAAGTCGTAGGCAAAGTGACTACGAGTGATTTTATGACAGGATCCGCACACCCTCTGTGAGCAGCGTTAGTAGACTTAAATGTCGACCATGACATGATAAAGTCATGAGAAATGTTACAGTAATCCAGTTTGCCATTCAAAAATGGCTGAATTATTTATAAAATGTTTTGCATCTCATTTAAAAAAAGACATAAACTAATAATTAATTAAAAATTTCCTTTAAAATAGTATACAAAATTTTCTTAATTTACGTCAAAATTTATTAAAACTAAAAAAAAATTTAAAATTAATAAAAATTCCTATGCTTGGGTAAAAACGAACGAGTTTATATACTCTGAAATAGTTTATATCTTTTTTAAGTTATATATGATCTAAAATCCTACTAATACTATTCAACTTCAATTACAAATTATATCTTAATACCCTAA
This sequence comes from Eustalomyia histrio, assembly GCA_949748255.1. Classification (NCBI taxonomy): domain Eukaryota; kingdom Metazoa; phylum Arthropoda; class Insecta; order Diptera; family Anthomyiidae; genus Eustalomyia; species Eustalomyia histrio. The sequence goes on from OX456527.1 coordinate 48,802,543, forward strand.
CCGAGCACTAGCAACAAAGGCTTTTGGCTCGTTGTAGCGAAAACAGACCAGAGCCTCTGGTGGGAATCGAACCTACGACCCCCGCACTGATAAGCTAGCACGCTACCAACTAGCCTACCGGGGCGCTACAATTTTAGGAAAAAAACAAGTATATTAAATAAAAATTTATCAATTTTTAAGAAAAACATCTGTTTTAAGATATCTTCATACTAAAATGTACTAAAAACAAGTTTAGTTATAAAAAAAAAATTTAAATAATTTACTCCCATGTCGTTCAAGAAATGTGTCTAACTTAACATGAGAAATAACTAAATTTTAGAAAACAATTTTAAAATTCAGGTTTAAATCTACCACTTTCTAAATTTTAAGATTTTTTTTTTCTAAAAATTAGTTCAGGCAATTAAAAACAATAAGTTATACATTTTTTTCTATGTAATAATAAAAATGAATTTGATTTTAGAAACTGATAAACTATTTTTAGAAAAAAATTCAATTTCAATTTCAAATAAATTTAAAAAAAAATTTTCAAAAATATTATTTATTTTTTTCAAGTTAAAGTTTTCTATTTTTTGAGAAATAGTAATCTAAGGTTAGGATTTTGTTTTTGTTGCAAAACATTTGATTTATTATAAATATTTTTTTCCAAAAAAAAAACAATAAATAAATAAAAAACAAACTAGTTCCCTAATTTTGAGAAAAAAGTTTTATTAAAGGCAACAAATTAAAGTATTCATCAAAAAAAATATATATATCGTGCATGATTGTGCACTTTGGTTCGTGGTCGTGCGTAAGCGTAAGTCAAAAATGGTTCTCGTGCCCATCTCTAATCTTAACAGTCTTATTGAACTTAAAGTAGCTTAAAAAATATTTAAAAATTTTGTTAGCAAAATTCAAATTTGCACTAATAATCATGTAATAATTTTGTTTGCTGACTACAGCACAAAATATCAAAAGCAATTTTATATTGTACGTTACGGCATAATTCATTTTCTATAATTGACGTTGCGCCTATTAAACTTTTTTTATCGAAGCACTAAAACCATTTTTTTTTTATGACTTAAAAATACAAAAACGGTAAAGTTTGTATACGTCAATAACAAGAAATGTAACTATGATATTTTGTATTTCTGCAACAATCCCTAGTGTTCCTTAGCCATAGATCTAACTGATTTGTCGCAATTTATTACGTTTAAGAATATCGAACAGTATATTTTTTTAAATTTTTGCTAATCAAATTAATTGTATATTTTAAATACATGAGTTAAGTATAATTCAATTTAATAAAAAAAAAATATAAAATTGTATAGCAAAAAGCTTCTTAAAAGCAGTGTTCTCTCAAAGCGAAAGTCCCCAGAAAGTGGGAAAATACAATTTTATCGGCTGGTGGTCAAAGAGCTTGCCAATTGGGCCCCAATGTTACACCAAGGGTTCGATGTTACCTAAAATGGCGATTAAATCAGAGAAGATGTAGTTTTAAAATATTATAATTTTTTATTGATGAGTTATCATAAATACATAAAAACACATCATTTCAGAAAATAAAAAGAACTGGAAAAAATTTTTCTAACCAGTTAATCGCTTTAAGGCTTTTCGAAAAATAAGATCTATGATCACAATTTTTGCTGTAACTTTGGAATGAAAGCGACAAATGAATAAATAAAATTGAAAATGAAAGCGCACTTGATGTGCTATTAATAATTTAAGAAAATAAATTTAATTTAAAATCCATTTTTTTTTATCACTAAATCTCATAAATGTACAAATTTAACTCAAAAAAGTCACGAAACTAATATTGAAATTTTTTTAATAAATGAATATAAAAACAGCATCTTAGAAAAAAAATTGGAAGAAAAAAATTGTTTTTCACGTTTTTTATTTTTCGCCAAAGCCATGTTCCCCAATTTTCACTGTAACTTTGAAATGGAAATATTTTTAAAGAATAAATAAGTAATATGTATTCTTATTATTATAAATAAATGAATTCAGTATATGTAAAATTTTATCAAAATAAGGCATGGAAGAAAATTATTACAGGATCAGAATTAGATTAATTCAAGGAAGTGTCTAGTTGATGAGGTTATATTTTTTTGCGTTTTATTAAAAAAAAACAAGTTTTAAACTTCTTGGGGGAATAATTGTTTTTATTTTGCTTTTTTAATAAAAAATATTAATACGTATAATTGTATTATTCTGCAATTTGAAATTTATTATAAATATCCCAATTATCATAATCTTAATTGTCAGCACTATCTTTATCATCAGTTAATTATCATAATCTACGTCATCATCACTACCTTCATCGCTATTATCATCATAACCATTATCTTTATTATAATTTCCATCAGAAATATTTGGCAAAACTAATAACTCTAATTCCGAAGTTGATAAATTGGATGTTTTTCTGCTTATATTTCCTGCTCGTGGTAGATATAAATGGGTTAGAACTTAGCTGAAACCTATTGAAAATATCTGCACTGCACTATCCCCGGCTGCATTTATAAGCAAAAATATAATTTTTAAAATCTTTTTTTTTTTTGTCTCTTAAGCTTCTTTCGATAATTCTCCATAGGGTAAAAATGATAGCTGTATAATCTTCAACAAGTGAATAAAAAATTTATACAAAGTGAGGGGCATGCAAAACCACGGATATTTTTGAACAAAATATCCTGTCGTATTGTGAGCAAATTTTCGAAAGTTATCCAAAAAAAAATTTCCAAATTTTTTAAATATACAACTAGTTTGGTATGCATTTTTTCTATCAGAGTCAACTCCACTTTTGTAATTTCTGTAGAAATTTCCGCGTTCTGTGCATGATATTTTTTTTTTATACGTGAGCTCAAGTAATCGCTATCACTTACGCACTCATCGCTAAAAACCAAAATGCATCAATAAAAAAAATAACAATTAAATACCAAAAACTTAGAGAATAATAATATTAAAATACAACAACACCAATACTGGTCTCGTATAATAAATGACAAATGTGGAAAATATCCCAGTTTTGGAACTTTAAAAAAAACTGTCATAGGATACTAATTCCAGAGATTTCTTCCAAATCGCAGAATGGATTATCTCCAAAATTTCTTTCCCTGGAGCGCGCAAGAGCCGGACAGTGGCACGTAAGAACCACAGGCAAGAACCACAGTCTAGTAGTGACCCGACGCACAGTGCTTTGTCCCAAAGGCAAAAATCAAAAATTAAGCATGGGCTCAAATTGTTCTTAAAAGTACATTTTTTGAAAGACAAGAAGTTAACTGAAATAAATATGCAAAAAAAAATTTAGTCTGATTGCTTTCGCCGTCAGTAGAGGGCGCCAAAGTTTGAAAATATTAAGCAAAAATTACTGAACAAAAAATATTGTTTTCAGTTGTTTCACGAAAATAATTCTCAAAAATATATTTTTTTAAATACTGATTTAAAGTTTTATTTTTTGAATACTTAGATATATTTGTAATACACTATTTAATATATATTTGAAAACAAATATTTTTTACAACTCCAAAAAATAGGGTTTTTTTTGGTGAAAATTCGAAAATTTCTTAAGTTTGATGGAGTATAAAAAAAAATTATATAAAATTAAATAATTTTTTATTTCGGTTTTTGTAAGTCTATAATATTATCTAGCATATTATTAAAAAAAAGTGCCGGTTTTTCACAAAAAATCAAAATATTGGCTTTTGTAAAAATGGCTAAATTTGTGATTTTTACCGCATTTGTTTGAAAAAATGTATTATCTTTGATTGAGTATAAAATAAAATTATATAAAATTAAATAATTTTTTATTTCGGTTTTTGTAATTCTATAATATTATCTAACATATTATTAAAAAAAAGTGCCGGTTTTTCACAAAAAATCAAAATATTGGCTTTTGTAAAAATGGCTAAATTTGTGATTTTTACCGCATTTGTTTGAAAAAATGTATTATCTTTGATTGAGTATAAAATAAAATTATATAAAATTAAATAATTTTTTATTTCGGTTTTTGTAATTCTATAATATTATCTAACATATTATTAAAAAAAAGTGCCGGTTTTTCACAAAAAATCAAAATATTGGCTTTTGTAAAAATGGCTAAATTTGTGATTTTTACCGCATTTGTTTGAAAAAATGTATTATCTTTGATTGAGTATAAAATAAAATTATATAAAATTAAATAATTTTTTATTTCGGTTTTTGTAATTCTATAATATTATCTAACATATTATTAAAAAAAAGTGCCGGTTTTTCACAAAAAATCAAAATATTGGCTTTTGTAAAAATGGCTAAATTTGTGATTTTTACCGCATTTGTTTGAAAAAATTTATTATCTTTGATTGAGTATAAAATAAAATTATATAAAATTAAATAATTTTTTATTTCGGTTTTTGTAATTCTATAATATTATCTAACATATTATTAAAAAAAAGTGCCGGTTTTTCACAAAAAATCAAAATATTGGCTTTTGTAAAAATGGCTAAATTTGTGATTTTTACCGCATTTGTTTGAAAAAATGTATTATCTTTGATTGAGTATAAAATAAAATTATATAAAATTAAATAATTTTTTATTTCGGTTTTTGTAATTCTATAATATTATCTAACATATTATTAAAAAAAAGTGCCGGTTTTTCACAAAAAATCAAAATATTGGCTTTTGTAAAAATGGCTAAATTTGTGATTTTTACCGCATTTGTTTGAAAAAATGTATTATCTTTGATTGAGTATAAAATAAAATTATATAAAATTAAATAATTTTTTATTTCGGTTTTTGTAATTCTATAATATTATCTAACATATTATTAAAAAAAAGTGCCGGTTTTTCACAAAAAATCAAAATATTGGCTTTTGTAAAAATGGCTAAATTTGTGATTTTTACCGCATTTGTTTGAAAAAATTTATTATCTTTGATTGAGTATAAAAAAAAAATTATATAAAATTATACAACTTATTTTATTATAAAATTGCATTGAAAACGATTGCTATCGTTCTTAAACAAATTTAACATTATTTTGAAGTTATTTTACAAAATTTGAAGGAATAAGTGAAGCCCTTTTTAAAATTATCAATTTTTGACATATTTTCTCTATACATATGTATATACATAATGAAGCCATTTTGTAAAATTTATTTTATAATTGTAAAGTTATATTTTTCGATAATGGTAAATTGTATTTAAAATTGTGTATAGTTGCTTTTTGGATATCTGTGTAAAAAAATAAAATCCCAGAAGTATATATCTGTATTAATAAATGGCAAAATTGGGAAAAACTTAGTTTTTGAGAAAAAGGACATGTGGGAGAAAGTCAAGTACTTGTACCGAATAAAAAAAAATCTCCAGAGATCTAAAAAGTATCTTTTTAAAACTTATTATCCGTTTTTAGTGCATTCTGATCATTAATGTAGCTAAAATTCAGTTTTTGAGGAAAAGGATATATGGGAGGTAGTAATGTCCTTGCACCGAATGAAACGAAAATTGTCACAGAGCAAAAAAGTATAATTTCATAAACTATTCCGAATTCTTACTGTATTCTTATCATTAATGTAGCCAAAATGTAGATTTTAAGAAAAATTATATATGGGAGGTTGTTATGTCCTTGCTCCGAATGAAACAAAATTAAGCACTTAGCTAAATGACATAATTTAACAGAGATTTACCAATTTTTGCTTCATTCTGCTCATAATAGTAGCTGGAATTAAACATTTAAATTTAAGGATGTATCGGAAGTAGGCGTGTCCTTGGGCCGATTTTTCGAAACTTCAAATTTTTCTTAATTTAGATATTCTCAGCCAGCATACCAAATTTCAAGTTTCTGCGACAACTCCTCTAATTTTGCCGATTCACTATATGGGGACAAAGCACTGTGCGACGGTACCCTAACGAGAACAATACAATCACTTTTGGTTTAGGACAACATAAGATATAACACTACTTTTTTCTGTTACCTCTTAATATAAACAAATTCAGCTGAAACTTTGCACAGTGACCGAAAGTTTTTAAACATTAAGTAATAGGGACAATATTCTGGATATTGCGAATTTAAACTATGATTTATTTTTGGACCACTCTTATAAACACCTTGCAATTCTCATACACACTTTAATGTTCATTTTTATGTAATTGCAAATGACTTTTTTTAACCAAATTTAATGTTTATTAGTATTCTTGTTAATGTAATTTAGGCAAAGAAATACATTAAAATGAGAATACATTTTAAGATATAAAAAGCCATTATTTTCTTTTAATTTGCCGAAAAATAACAGCAATTTTTTTCTAAATTATGCTGTGATTTATATTTGTACACTTTTATTTTTTTCTAAATAGCTCTGTAAATTTCAATTGTTGATTTATAATGTACACGTGTACTTCGATTGCTGTAACCCAGCAAGTAAAAAACCAACATTAATTAAGGCCGAGTTCTAGGGATGTGAGTTAAACTTAGTTAAGTTAAACTGAAAACGAATTTTTTCTGCCATTTCCATGTTATTAACATAAATTTTTCGTTATATAAAATTTTGTTCTTTATTGAAATAAAATAAATTAAAACAAACTTCAAAATCAGTATTCAAGTTACAAACTGCGATAAACTGAATATCGGCCTAACAAGTTTTAAACATTAATATCTTGTTACACGATTGTAGTTTTCTTATGATTTTAAGTAAAAATAAATTATTGTAATTTTAAAAATTTGTATTACTTTTGAAAAAAAGTATATTAGATTTTAGAAAAATTTCATTAAAAATAACAAAAAGTTATTTTAATCCAACGTCGCACAGTGGGTTGAGTGACCCCTTAATGGAGATTAATTCAAGAAAGGGTCTTATTGATTAGCTTGTATTTTTTTTAATGACCATACATAAGTTATAAAAAAGATAAATATTGTGTACTTCCCATGAAAACTTTTTTTGACCGACTAATAAGTTAATGTGGTTTGTCCATGTTAATGTACTATTGAATACGATGCCTAAATTTTTAGCCACTGGGACAATTGAAATTTTCTGGTTGTTAATAAGAATTTCGTCATCAATTTCAGGTTGTATGGTACTCTTATGAATAACGAGACATTTAGACATAATAGGGTTTAAACAGTGACTGTTTGCGGTGGCCCAATGATGAATTTTATCCAGATTAATATTTAGTTCACGTCTTCTTTTTTTTTTTTTTTTTGATGTGGTCGTTGTATACTATAGTTATCATATTATAATAAAATAGCCATAATTTTACCATTATATAGTTACTACAGTTATATTATGATTCGAAGCTATGAAAAAGTTCTTTAAATTTAAGAATTTCATATTAAGGGGTTTTTCAAGGAAACTACTTTGTTTCAATGAAACAAAAATTCAAAAAAATTATTAAATTCTCATTTCTTATGGAAAAACTCTTAGATTCTAAGAACAATTTTAGGATTTTTTTTAAGTATTTAGAGTCTTACAATTTTTCTTTTACAAAAAGTCCTTAGAATCTTAGAATTTATCATGATGAAAAGTCTTCAGATTCTATGAATTCTTTTAGAATTAAAGTTTTTTTTAGAATATATAAAAATCTAGTTTTTTGTATAAGAAACCTTTCTGTACAAAATCACTCTTGGGTTCTACAGTAATTTTTTTATAAAAAATTATTTTATTAATATATTATTAATAAGTGCAAATTTTAATGTTATATAAATAAAACATAATAGAACATAAAAAAAATATAAAAATGATGATACATTTTGTTTATGAAAACAACACAGTATCCAGGCGAATTCATACTAGGTGGTGTTATTAACACAGCTGAGCTACTTTTTTATTACATAATTGGACACATAACTGTCAAAAGTTGTTTATGTTTACATTTTCGTTTGTTTAAAAGTGTATATATTTTTAAGTTATGCTAGTAATTTAGACTGCAAATTAAAAAAAAAAAACAATTTTTTTTGAAGCTAATTCTTTAAAGCAATGGGAAAATGCATCATTAACAAGTGGCAGTCAACAAACAACACCAATTAAGGAAAAAACTGTAATAAAGGGTGTCCCAAGAAGAACGCAATTTTTAAATCTGGCAACATTCGAACTGTCATTGTTTGACATTTGAACAATTGTTATTGTTTGTTAGTAGAAGGTACGAGGTTAGTAAAAATTGAGCGCTACACGAATAAACAACGCATTCTCATTGTGAAATTATTTTACCAAAATGGTGAAAGTTTTGCGGCTACAGTTCGCAAATTGCGATCAATTTTGGGTCACAATAATGCTTCAAAAGAGTCAAGTGTAAAGAGATTAATGGATAAATTTGCCGAAACTGGGTCTGTTAGTGATGTAAAGACAACAACGCGCCATCGACCAGGTCGATCGACCGAAAATGTCGCAGCTGTACGTGATGATGTCGCTCAAACTCCATCCACCTCAATTCGACACCGAGCTCAGCAAATTGGTGTCTCCAAATCCACTTTGCAGCGAATTTTGACGAAAGATTTGCATCTTCATGCATACAAAGTTCAATTGACTCAGGAACTGAAGCCAGCTGACCATGGACAATGAAGGGAGTTCGTTAATTGGGTATTGGAGAGACAACATGAAAATGCTGATTTTGCCGATAAAATCATCTTCAGTGACGATGCCCATTTTCATCTTGATGGCTTCGTCAATAGGCAAAATTGTCGGATTTGGGGCGAGGAAGCGAGAAGCAAATGCATCCTCAACGTGTCACTGTGTGGTGTGGTTTTTGGGCTGGAGGAATCATTGGACCTTTTTTTTATGAAAATGAGGCAGGTCAAGCGCAAACAGTTAATGGTGTTCGGTATCGTGAAATGATAACCAGTTTTTTCTTGCCTAGAATTGAAGAAATGAATGTGGAGGGCATGTGGTTCCAACAGAGAAACAATTCAATTGCTGCATCAGTCATTTCCCGGTCGTGTTATTTCGCGTTTTGGAGATCAGAATTGGCCGCCTAGATCGTGCGATTTAACACCATTAGATTTTTTTCTTTGGGGTTTTTTGAAGTCGATGGTTTACGCGAATAAGCCGACGACGACTCAAGCCTTAAAAGAGGAAATTGGACGATGCATTAATGAACTACCGCAGCATTCATGCAAAACGGTCATTGAAAATTTCATTAAAAGATCGCGTGCATGCCAGCAAAGCCGCAGCGGCCATCTGCACGATATATTGTTCCATACATAACCTCATTCTGTCTACTTTACGATATAATAAAGTTTCACGATTTTTTTATAAATATCTGTGTTTTATTTAAAATTTAAAAATTGCGTTCTTCTTGGGACACCCTTTAAATTAAGTACATAAGTAATTATTACCAACAAAATTTTTGATCTATAGTAATCCACATAACAGTTTACAACCACAACAACCAGCGACACAAGTGAACCACAACATGATATAAAATTGCAGTAAGTAAATCGGCGACGAATGTTATACTCGGGAAAAAAAATATTTATATATTCTTTTTAGAAATGTTGTGACAACAGTGTCTTTAGCCTGTGAGTTAAATTTACAAGACGTTAATAATTGTACCCGAAATTCCGAATATACCCCCTCACGTGTCCATGGTGTTGTAATGCGCATGCATGATTCACGCTGTACAGCTTTAATATTTCAAACTGGAAAAATTATTTGCACTGGAGCACAAAACGATGCTCAAGCATCATTGGGTACACGAAAATTTGCCCGTATTTCACCAAAACTTGGTTATCCAGTAAAGTTTACGGAATATCTTTTACAAAATATTTTTGCCACTGTCAATTTAGTTCGTAAGGGCCGGAAATATTTCCCGGACTTATATATCGTATGGTAAAACCATGTATGGTTTTGCTAATTTTTGTTAATAGTAAAATAGTTTTTACTAGTGCTAAAGCACGAAAGGACATTTTAGAGTTTTTTTTTACTAGTGCTAAAGCACGAAAGGACATTTTAGAATGTTTAGATTTAATTTACTCAATTTTGCTTAGTTCTTGTAAAAATAATTTTTTATACATTTAAACACTAATTCTATTTTTAAGATACATTTGGCAAGGGCAATGCATTTTTATTCCGTAATCATAAATACAAATTCTTAAAGGATTTGTGTAAATAAATAGACAATCAATGATTAAGATCTAATTATGAACTTTTTTTTATTTTGGAGTTTGAATTGTTCCATGACGGTTGAATATTTACGGGTTAAAGGGACCGAAACAAGATGGCTAACCTCCTTAAGGAATTGTATATATAAAGAAATGATGGCGTTGGTAACGTTATAAATTATATATTTATTTAACCTTTGATTACAAAATTCACTTTGGGTTACACAATTCAGATTTAAAATTAGGGTTTAAATATAAATTGTAAATTCTTCTTTGTATATATGAACTGGTTAATGTTTTAACATTGGATTTAAGTTTTTAGCATTAGGTTAAAGTTTTTAACATTAGCTTTAAGTTATCAATAGAATTAGTTTTTAACATTAGAGTTTAACACTAAGTTTTATTTGTATTTTTCACATTCTTTTTTTTTTTTGCTGCACAAGAGATGCGGCCTTGTTGAAGAATAATAATGTTATGTTTTTATCTGTTGATGATGAAGATGGCTGAAGTTTTATTGTGCTAAACGTCATACGGTGAGAAGAGTTAGTGTTGGCACTCTTGGTACTATTTGGTACCTTTTGTTCACTAGGTGAACAACGGTATATTTTAAATATTTAGCAGCTAAATCTACTATTTAGGCTGCTTGCGGACTGGCTAAATTGAAGCTTAACTAATCCTTTTGTCATACTTACAGCTTAAGCTTTCCAATATTTTTTTTTTTAGTTTTTAATTTTGGTTCTAAAAAGAATCATTTCTATAGAGGCGTTTTTACTAAATACGCCAACACTTTAAATAATCAAGGTGATTATACAATTTTATCCAAAAAAAAAATAAATAATTTGCATAAAACCCATTTAAAATATTGACAAAATTTTATTAATTACAAAAGCTAACAAATATAACTTTAAAATTTTGGTGTATCTATTTTATGACGTTTACTTCTACTACTACTGCTGCGGCGAGGACTACTACTACGTCTACGACCAACACCTCTGCTACGTATTCTGCTAACTTTTTATTCCATTTCACCAGTTTATTTTTTATCTGATTCACTTAAAGCATCCATATCTAAAGGGGAAGTAAAATATTTTTGATTTTCCCGTTGAATAAAGCCATAGTATACACCACCTTGCAAAGTTCTTCTCACTGAATCTTTTACAGCATCTTCATGAACCTGTAAAACATACAATCGTTTGTAAAAAAAACAACTTGAATATAACTGTTTTTACCTTACCAATATCCGCTATGTGTGCTGTAATTTTTGCTCATGTTGCGGGTTCACCTAAGTCTTTTAAAGCTTGCAATCTCAGTTGCCCTTTTTGATTAGTCATATTATTAAATTTCGTTACTAAAAATGTTTTCCGAAAGTTTAAAAAAATATTGGAAAACTGCTTTGTTTCACTCAGCTGCTTTTGACATATAGATAAACTAAAGCAACAATAAAAAACCATGTTGTTTCTGTAATGTTATACTTGTTGTAAAATCAACACCACCTATAAAGTGAATTCGCCTTGGACAGCATTATGACTGGTAAATATCAAAGTCATGTTTTATTTGTTTTATTATTATTCATTGATTGTTGTCAGCATTTAATAGTTCCTTAATTATCATTTTCTTAATGTTATAAAATAGAAAGTGACAATCATGAAATAATAAAATATTTACTATATCATCGACCTTTGAATGTGACAACCATACCTTAATGCTGCAGTAATCATATTGTAACTAAGTTTTTTCTCTGCGTGTTCCAAAATATAAAATATGTGTTCCCTTGCGTGTGTGATTGCTATAATATTGAAATATTTATTTTAGTGACAAATTGTTAAATTAAATGAGAAGACTCTAGTATAAAAATTAAATCAATTAACCTATTTTACAGCAGCATTTGTATGCGGCTGATAGTAAGACCCGATAGTAATACTTCACTCAGAATAAGAAGTTTACTGTTTGTAGCTTAACAAAAAAGTTTTCCTATTCATAAATCTATTTTTCAAAGAAATATATATTTTTACTTTTTTGTACATTTGTTTAAAATGGTTTACTGTCATTTACCGCATTTTTCAGTTTCATTTATTTTTTTTATTTGTTTAAAATTTAACAAAATTTACCCACAAATTAAATCTTTTTTTTGCTGAATTTCTAAAATAAATATTCAAAAAATTTCAATTTGTTTTTTATTTAAATTATTTGTTTATATACAAACTTTAACACATTTACACAAAAAGTGTCTATAGGCATACATACATTTTGTAGATTATGAAGCAAACAAAAAATAGAAAAACGTAAAAAGTTTCAAATAAATGATTAAATCGGTTATTTTGTAAGGAATTGGTGGGTGAAATTTTAACTTGATTTTAATTTGTTTCGTACGGATGTTTCACTTGTTTAAACAACATTCGAAAATAAATTACGGAAACCATTTGATTTAATTGAAAAGTAAGTAGACCGCTTTTTAAATTAAATATAATTTCTTGTAAATGACATTTTCTGTTTTTTTAACTTACAAACTATTTTAAGTGTTGTTGTATAATATGTACTTTTTATGGCAAATTACAATGTAGAGGGCTTTGCCCGCTAGTTATCTTTAAACAGAATTTTGGGAAAAATCCTTAGAAATTCATTTTTTTTTATAATTGATTTGCAGAGTGTAAAAGCGTTCTATCACATATGATTTTATTTTACTTTCTTAAATATTTAAGTTGTATATAAACATATAAATACACACATTTTGCTTTTACAATAACATAACTTTGAATTTATTGCATTTTTTTTTAATATATTTCGTTTTATTTTTCTATTTCTTGCAGAAAATAAGCTATCAGATCAAGAAGCTTTAGAGGAAATACGACTACTCAGCATGCAATTGCAGCGTATACAGGAAATGGCTCCACCCAAGGGTGTAGCTGTAATGACAATTTCCAGTTTATTAGATGGTTTAAAAACACCCGGTAGCATGGTAATGGTAGCTGCGGCAGCATCACATATTATGGGAGGTAGTAGTGGTGGTGGTAGTGGTGGTGGTAGTGGTGGTGGTAGTGGTGGTGGTGGTGTTGGGGTAGATGGTGATATTTTAACTGGAAATCAATTAATAGTGCCACCAACTAAGCCGGAAGCATTACCCCTACTATCTTTAAATACAGAAATGCAAAAATATCAACAAATGTCATCAAACACAACAAGCAACACATTGTCTACAAACAATAATGTAGCAGCAATGCCAGCCATAACAATGCCGTCCACTATCAACAATATGACCCGGGTAGCTGTAACAACATCTACACCTAAAGCTACTATTATGACCAAGGACGGTGGTGGTGGTGGTGGTGGTCGTATTACTGGTATTGGCAGGTGGGAAGAAAAGGCAATTAATACTGAAATTATTGGAAATTGTGTAGCTGAAGAAGAGTTTAAGCAACAGCAACAACATATCATTTGTAAACGTTGCTATGACAAATGCAAACACCAACAACATCATAATAATCTATTGCAGCAAAATAACTTAACAACAACTTGCTCAAATTCTTCCGCCAAATTAAATAAATGTCAAATATTAGGTTCACCTCAACAGGAGGGTAGTATTAGTTTTAAAAATATCAAATTAGATTGTATGTGTTCCCAGTCTGATGATTTAGATCAATTGACAGACCAACAACAACAACAACAACAGCCAACAAGAAGAATAACAAAACGTACAGCAGCAACAAATACGCCACCATGTACAACAAGAAAACGTGGAACAACATCTACAGCAACAACAACAGCAACATCACCACATAAAGGTATAAAGGCACAAAGTTCTGCTAGTTTGCCATGTGATGATAATAGTTGTAGAGGCGTTTCATTACCACAAACAAACCCCCAACCAATTAGTTATTTAAATCAAAAAAAAATTTGTGATAATTGTAAAAATAAATTTAAGACAAAAGAATCTTCTAGCGCAGTAACAAATAGAAAACAACATAGAAAATTAAGTAGATTAAGCAGTAAATGTAATAAATTATTAACGGATATAGAAAATTCCAAACAAACACAATTAACATCAGCAGCAGCAACAACAACAACAGATAAACTGGCAGCAGCAACAACAACATCAACAACGACATCTTTAACAACTACTCCAAAACGTAAAAAGTGTAATGATGAATTACAATACTCCACCGATGATATACTTTTTTATACTACCACCGATACCAGTGATGATGATGATGAAGATGATGATGAAGATGATGATGAAGATGAAACTGATGATAAATCTTCTTCTAGTTTATCACAAAGTAAAAGTGAAACTAAGGTTCCATTTAAAATTGATTCTTCTACGACAACAATAGAACTGAAATGCATTTCTTTATCATTGGGTAATATAACCACAACCAGTACATTGTCGTCCTCTCAACAAGAATCAATAATTTCCAAAAATGCCTTATTAGATAAAACATCACACAAAGTGGTGCCAACACCAGCAACAGAGTCCACAACAACTTTTACCCCTGAGCAACAACCAACTGTTTCTAATGGTAGTAATAATGGCAAAACTAAACGGCCGGATAAGTTGGTTTTAAATTTAAATGATCGTTCTAAATTCACCAAAGAAGTATCCGTTTGAGATAGTAAATTTAATGATTTCTGGTTTGAATTGTTATAGTAATTAATTTTTGTTATTAAATTATAATAATTTGCTTTTATATAATTTAAAAATTTCTAGTTAAGTATATATGATTGCTTTACAAGTGCAGTATTATAAAGATTTCACAAAAAATTTCGGATAAATAAAAAATACTATTACAAAAAAAAAAAAAAAAATAAAGTAATATATTCAGTCATTTAATTGACTACATTAAATTAAAGAATGATTAAATTAAAAATTTAACTATAATACTCATATTGTTATTAATTTTTTAGCAAGGAATTTCTAAAAGGAATTGGCGAAATAATTGTAATACATTGGATATTTTCCAATCAAAATAATTTCGTGACTGAGTCTTTAATAATTCCCGAAATATTTAAAAAAAAATCATAATTAGTGAAATAATATTGTGTGCTGCAGACTTTGACATTCTGTAATGCAAAATTCACCTATTATTGGCGAATTTTTTTAAAAGTTGAAGAAGTCTAATTTTTGTTAAAAAGAATTACATTCCTGCCTAAAATTTGCTAATTTTACAATACATGTTTAATTATTTCAAAAAATTTAAAGAAAATCGCTCTCACTTTTATAAGGTCTACACTACGTATGAGTTATATCTGTTGGAACAATTAAATGAAAATCACTCATACGCCTTCAGAGGCAAAATTGAAAAAATTGTATAATTTCACAAATTCACTCACATTGTTAAAATTTCTTTGAATTTATAGTTTGGGTTTCAGTAGAAAAACGCAGGGTTCTCTGGCATTATAAACATTCTTAGCATATTAGTGTAATTAAAAAGCTGATAGTTCAAGTTACAAAAATAAATAATTTGATTAACATTTTTTTATACCCTTCACCACAGGTGGAAGGGTATATATAAGTTTGTCATTCCGTTTGTAATTTCTACAATATTGATCTAAGACTCTATAAAGTATAAATATTCTGGGTCCTTATGAAGAGCGAAGTTGATTTAACGATGTCCGTCTGTCCGTCTGTCTGTCTGTGTTTTGAAATGGGTTTTTCGAAGAACGCAGACATGATGAGGACTTGATCGTTATTTATTTTTGTTACATGTGATCCATTTCTGTTTGCTATTTAAAATCTTTTCTTTCATCTCCACCTTTTATACACAAACAACAAACACATACAAAGATTTGTCATTTAAATAAAAACCAAACAAATCTCTAATGAACGAAAATTGTTTATTTAATTCTATTAACGATGATTCCGCATGACCTTAATAACTCAGTTGTCTAAACGCTATGTCACAAATGCTCTTTTTCTCTAAGGCCACGGGTTCGAATCCTACACCCGCTCAATTCAACTTTTTTTTTGTACAATTTTTTTTTTATTTTCTTATGACTTTTTTTATTGTTTATTTTTTTTAACATTTAATAATGAATTTTAATAAAATTTTATATTAATAATTAAATAATCCATAAATAGGCTAAAAACATCAAAATTTTTATAAAAACCCTCTGATACAAACAAAATACAAATGGTTTTATTTCTATTTTTTGCTTCGATTTAAAAGAATTTATAAAAAGATTTTTAAACCATTTTATTTCTCATATATTAAGAAAATTTTATATATAATTTACCTTTGAGTGCAACTATTTTAGGTCATAACTTATAATAATTTATAAAAAAAAATTTATAAACTATTTTCCTTCAAATTTTTAAAATTAAGCTAAATAAATTAAAAATATTTTGTAATAAAAAAGCGAAATAAAATCCCAAATGAAAATTAGCCAGCTAAATCAAACGTTTTTGTAGAAATAAAACACATGTAGTTCTAGTGATTTCTTTTAACGATTTGTTGAAATTATTTTCTTTCACCTCTTCACCTTTTATACACAAACAACAAACACTATTCTAGAGCTGTATAATGGCCTATGGATACGTCTTATATAGAAAAAGATCGAAAATCTTTAGTATAACATATTTGCTGAAAAAACTCGGAAATATCGGTTCAGATACAAAAAGTTATGCCCTAAACATAAATTTTTTTTAAATACCTATTTTCTGGAACCATAAATCTTCCCTAGTCCAAGTTTTATCACCAAACTAAATGGTTAATTTCCTCTTAAAAACGATCGTATATAAATCTGTCCATTCCATATATGTGCATAAATAAACTTCAGTTTTTTGAAGAGTATATAAGATTCGGCATAGCCGAATTTAGCCGCTCTTACTTGTTTGTTTTATTATTATTTAATTAAAGAATTTATATTTATTTAAACTCTTTAAATATTTATTTTTTTCTTTGTTAATAATATTTAAATATTTTTTAAACCTTTAAGATATTATTTAAATTAAAATACTTATTTTTCAACGAACAATAATAAAAATAAAATATAATGAAAGAAATCAAACTCAAATACTTTATAAACGTACGACG
Source organism: Eustalomyia histrio (assembly GCA_949748255.1). Lineage (NCBI taxonomy): Eukaryota > Metazoa > Arthropoda > Insecta > Diptera > Anthomyiidae > Eustalomyia > Eustalomyia histrio. The sequence continues at coordinate 48,819,607 of OX456527.1, forward strand.
AAAATTAGTACATTGAAGTTTGTCAAAGTTTGAAGATGTTTTTGAAACAAATTTTTATATAAAAAAAATTTGTTTTTTATACTTCATTTTAAAGTAAAAAAAATATTTTTTTAATTTAACACCTAAATTTATGCAGCCAGTAATGAGCCCCTGGTTGTATAAATAAAAAAAATATTTAAAACTTAAAAAAATAATTATATTGAAATTTATTTCACAAAAAAAAAATATATATATTGATAAGGGTAGGAAAAAACTTAATAATACATTTTTTTTTTTTGAATTTTATAATTGCTATATTCATCATATTTATGTTATATATGTGTTAAATAATTATAATATCATATAAATGCAAAAAAATATTTTCAAATTATTTGCATAATTAATAAAAATCAACACAAATACTGACAAACTATATGTAAATATTATTGTAAAATTTGATTAAGTATATAAATAAAAAAAACAATGTGTATATAATAAAAAATCTATAAACTTCACTATTAAATTAATATGTTAAAATATTTTGTATAAATTTAATAAACTTTTTCTCTTTTCGGAAATAAATAATATAACTACAAAAATATGTAAGTGTATTTAATTAATTATATATTAAATTTAATAATGCAAAAAATCTACATATCTTTAATATTTAAAATAATTTTTAGTTTAATTAGCATAATAAATAATAAATTAAATGTAATTAAAATCAAAAAATTTAGCCAAGTTATATTATGTAATAAATCATAAAAATTGTATATTAAAAAAATTAAATATAAAAAATTTGTTAAAAAATTTAAATTCTAATAAATATATTTACTTCATAGAAGACTAACATAATTATTAAACAAAATCAATAAAAATTTAAACAAAAAAAAAGAAACTTAAAATTTAATGCTTTCTTTTCTACTGCTGTTGTAAGTATAAATAATTAAAATAAATTTTTAAGTTTTAAATTCCTCTTTTTAATTTTAACAAATTTCCCATTTAAGGTATATTCTTAGTAATTTTTATTAGTATACTGCGAAAATTACTTTGGTAAATTAGAAGAAGTTTGTTGTGATATTAAGTGCAAAATTTATTAAATTTTTAATTTTATTTATTGAAATTATATTCATTTCATTTATAGATTGCAAAAATGAAATAATAATAAAATGTGTTAACTGTATAAAGAAAAATAGAAGACTTAATTTAGGACTTGATGAAAATCACGCCACAAATAACCAAGAATGTCCCGTATATCAAAATAAACTTAGTTTAAAAAAGAAAAGGATAGGTTTAACTGCCTAACAATCAAAGCTAGTAAAAGGATTATATACGAATATTCAAGGACTGATTAATAACTTTAGCCAATTGGAAATTATAGCTGAAACCACTAAACCAGATTTTATAATTCTTTCTGAAACCCATTTAACAAAGGAAATAGAAGAAAGCGAGATAGAAATTAAACATTATGACCACTACCCTACGTTATCAAATTCGTCTAGAACAGGTGGAGTAATTATTTATTTCAAAAAAACATGGAATATTAAAAAAATTAAAGTTGATGTTAAAGACTCAGAATATTGGATTAGTGCATATGTGATAAAAGGTGAAAAGAGTTTATCATTTATAATTGTAATATTATACAGATCACCAAGCAGTGGAAAGGCGGAATTTTGTGAAGCATTTCAAAACTTTATAGAAGATATATGTGAGGAAAGTTGTGATATAATAATAGCTGGTGATTTCAATATCGACTGGAAAAAAGATTTTTATAAAAATAAATTGGAGTGTTTTCTTAACGATAATGGCCTGAAACAGATAATAAATGAATATACAAGAATAACACAAAATACAAAAACTATAATAGATTATATTATAACAAATAACGAAATGATTTTGGCAAAATGTAATGCGAACAATAAAATATCTGATCATGAATCAATTGATATTTTTATAGAGTGCGAAAGTAAAAATGAACCAAAGCAAAATAAACAAATAGAAACTTTAAAATATAACAAAAATATTTTCAAAAACGAACTTACTACAATATTAAATTATGACGAAATAACTGATGTTAATGAATATGTATGCAATTTTAATAAATGTTTGGAAGATACAATTAAAAAATTTTCTGTAAAGATAAATATAAATGAAAAATACAACAATAGATGGTTTAATAATGAACTTAGAGCATTGAAAAGAGAAAAAGTTTGTAAATATCGGAAAGCAATTACTGAAAATAACACAACAACTTGGACTAGCTATAAATTAATAAGAAATTTGTATAAAGTTAAAATTGAAAATGAAAAAAACAAATATATAAATAATAAAATTAACCAAAAAGAAATGTGGAGTAAAATAAAAGAACTAGTAATAAAAAAACAAAGAAATGTGATAAAAACTGTGATATTTAGCCAAATAATATATAATGACAATTACCAAATAGCTGAAAATTTTAATAATTATTTTGTTAATAGTATTAAAGATATAAGAATGTCCATTGATGATGTGCAATACGAAAACCAAATACCTGTGATAGATTCAAAATTTAAATTTAGTGCTATATCTTTAGAAGAATTAAAAATCGTTTGTAAAAATATGAAAAAGAAACCTGACTACAATAGAATATCGAATAATATAATATTAGATAACTGGGACATATTAGGAAATATATTGCTTAAAATAATAAATAAATCGCTAGAAACGGTAGTTTTTCCTAACAATTGGAAAGAGTCGATGATTACACCTGTCGAAAAAGTAAAAAATACAATGTTATGTGAGGAATACCGTCCAATAAACACTTTAAAAACTTGTGGAAAAATTATTGAAAAGATTGTGAAAAATCAATTGGAAAACTATATGGAACAACACAAATTACTATCCAAATATCAGTCTGGTTTTAGAAGAAATCATTCATGTGAAACGGCGGTCAATTATGTTATAAATAGATGGAAATACATAAAGAAAAATAATAAAATAATATCAATTTTTTTAGATTTTAAAAGAGCATTTGGGACAATAGATAGAGATATTATAATAAAAAAACTGTTAAAATATGGCATTCAAGACAATGAACTAAAATGGTTCCAATCCTACTTAAGTAATCGTAAACAAATAACGAAACTTAATGATATTAAATCAAGCGCAATTGATAATAATTTTGGAGTTCCACAGGGCTCAATTTTGGGAGCTCTTTTGTTTATTATATATATAAATGACATGGAAAAAGTTTTAAGCAAGTGTGAAATTGTTCTATATGCTGATGATACTCTGATTTTCACAGAAGCATCGACGGAGGAGCAATGTTATGAAAACCTATCAAATGATATGTGTAATATAAATAAATGGTTAAAAATTAATAAATTGATTGGCAATAAATATATATAATACAATTATTAAACCACATTTTGAATATGGATCAACTGTGATATATACTTGCTGTTCAGAACAACAAATAACAAGACTGCAAAGACTACAAAATAAGGCTATGCGCGCAACATTAAAATGCGATCGATTTACCTCAATAAAATCCATGCTTGACACTCTAAATTGGATGAATATACACCAAAGACTGGAAATAAATACAATTGTTTTTATACGAAAAATGAAAATGGGATCCGCTCCTGATTATCTAACTAAACAACTACGGTATGTGGGCGAGTTTCAACCTTATAACCTAAGAAATGCTCTAGACTTTAGGCTACAACGAGCGGATACTAATGCTGTGCAAAAATCTTTATTCTATAAAGGATTGGGTGTATATAACATGATGCCAAATGATGTAAAGAATGAAATAAATACTTATATGTTTAGAAGAAAAAATTGTAACATTTGTTATATATCGTAATTAGAAAGGAAGCTTAACTATATAAAATGTAAAATCAATCTGAAATGTTGAATGAAAAGTATTGATAATACTACTAATAAATAAATAAATAAATAAATAAATAAAAATAAATATGAACCCTCTATCATATCGAATTATATGTCTAAGATTCTATAGGATATATATTTATTCATGATCCTCATGCAATTCAAGTCGATCTAGCGATGTCCGTCTGTCTGTTGAAATGGCAAACTACGCACGAAAAAGAAATCTGATGATGTGCATTACCCAGACAAAAAGTCATTATGCCGAGGCATAAAGTTAAAAAGTTATAAGTGAAATTATGAAGGTACCTCCAAATTTTGCACACAAATTAATATATTTTTATACAATTTCATTATTGCGTTTGGTAAATAAAATATTTTCTTATATTTTAAATTCACCTTAAATTTTTTTCACCTAAAAATTTTTTTTTCCCCAAAAATATTTTTTGACCACAAAAATTTTTATTCACCACAAAAATTTTTTTCATTAAAAAAATTATATTTTCATGCAAAAAAAAATATAAATATTTTTCACATATTATTTTTAAAATACGTTTTTTTCACAATATTTAGTATACATATATACCAAATAGCAAAATCGAGTTGGTACTGCCTGTATTGAAATAATATTCTAAGAACGAGTTCCTAGAATAGGGTAACGGATCGGCACTCCATTGCATTTAATTTTTTTTTTGCTTCAGAATCACTTGTTTCGGTATTTTCTCATTCAGTATTTTCATCTAAAATGTTTGAGGCACTTTCATTTAGGATTTCAGATATACCCACAAAACATTGCAACAACTACTTAGCAGGCTATTTACTCGCGATGTCCCAAAAGTATTGAGTGGTGATTATTTTCTCACTTACAAAAAAAAACAACAATGTAATGGGTGGTCATTACCCTCTCGCTTACAAACAGCCAAAAAATAATGAGTACCCTTTACAATTTGGACTTTGCGAACAAAAGTAATTAAGCGAGTAAATAGCCTGGTAAGTAGTTGATACAATGTTTTTGCTGGTTTACTTCGTAGTCTAAATAATAGGTGTGTTTGAGCCAATATTACCAAAAGTGTTTCTTGTAACATAAATTGGGTAAATGAGAGCGTTCATGAAAGAGTTATTGTGTTTCTCTTGTTACCAGAACTTACCCGTGCTTTTAGTTCGGGTAAAATGGTAAAACTGTCGAATAAACATCTGCTGCTAATAAAACAGCTTTTTTGTATTTGTGAGAAAATTAAAGTTAAAAAAATACATTTGAAAATGAAAGTAGTTATTTGCCATTTTAAATATATTTATTTAATAAGCTACTTTTTAATACGAATAAATTTGAGTTCTTTTTTTTTGTGGTTTTGCCCGTTCGCAGTATTTAAGGCATATTTATGTTATTAGGAGAGAATTTTTTTGCTTACTCTCACTTTACCAGACATTACACAAAATTATCTCGTACAGACCTAATGTTGATTCTCCATTCTATCAAGAAATAGACACAACACAATAATAGGCTTGTGCCCATTTAAAAAACAAAATAATTTATGGAACAAAAATGTCCGTTAACCTAAGATTCGTAAGTTTTTTTTTTAACAGAGACCTTAGCTTTGAGCATAAAATTTGGTGGTTAGCTGTATCAAATGCTTTGCAGTGATCAAGTAGAACTAAAAAAATAATTTTAACATCATCAAGTTCTCGCCGTATATTATTATATCTTATCTTAAATTATATCAAAAATACTATTGATATGGAGTACTATATAACAATATTTTAAATTTGTTTATCCCAATATAAATAAATATTTATAATTAAGTTTTATAGATAAAAAGAGAACTTAAGCTCAATTAAAAATAATATACAAATCAAGAAGATCGAAGAAAACTTTTGTTGGAAAATATTTTACCATGTATATTTATATCTTATATCATATTGCATAAAAAAATATTTAATATATTGAAACATATATCATTTTATCTTATCCTATATTAAAAATTATTCTGATCTGGGTCCATAACTTGATAAGTCACCATTTATAATTATATCTGAAATATGTGGTAGAATATATAAATATATATTGTCTTGTATGAGTCATATATAATTTTATATGGTGTAATTTTATACGAGTTTATATGATATAGTATTTATATGTGTTTATATGATATAGTACACATATATCATTCAGGGATATCTGATTTTATAAAGAAAAATAGACGTGACTATAACATATTTGGCACGGTATAAAATAACTTTCAAAAATTCGTGTCAGAAAGGGTGGTCCAACCATAATGCACCATATTAATTATAAATAAAACAAAAAGTTTTCTTAGAATTATCTTGCTCGTCACGGCTTCAGTGGCATACCTCCATCCCACGGTCCATACTTTCAATGGCTCCGAGACATAATTGAGGTTCAATGTCGCTAATGTGCCGAATTATCTCGTCTTTTAGCCCTTGAATTGTTTTTGGCTTATTGACGTAAACTTTTTCTTTTAAATTTCCCCAAAGAAAGAACCCCAACGGTATCAAATCACATTATCGTGGCGGCCAATTAACATCGCCACGACATGAGATAACACTGGTTGTGTGGCAAGTGTCACCGTCCTGTTGGAACCACATATCGTCCAGGTTCATTTCCTCAATTTCTGGCCACAAGAATTCTGTTATCATCTCGCACGACGACGAGTCGAGGTTGACGGCTCTTCTACCACACTATCGCGAACAACAGCAAAGTTTTCCGCAAAACGAAATGAGCGAGCAAGCACAGTTGTTTTCACATTTTCTACAGACCCGGTTTGCTGAAATTTGCGCCTTCTTAACTCAGGAACCAAATGAGACTCCACCTTAAAATTTTGCCACAAATGTAGAGCTGCCTTAATTTTTAACATATATGTATTTTTTTCAGAATTTAATAAAAAATTGGATTTTTAGATATGGGTCTTTGAAGATCAATCTTAAAAAATTACCTTTAACCTTATAATACAACTTTTGGGATGCCATTTTGAAGGTAATGTTCTCACCTTTAAAATGCTACCAACAGTTTAGAAGTTATGGGCGACTTTGTATGGACACTTTTTCGATATTTTGATGTTTTTGCCAATTTTCATGACGTCATATTTTGAAAACCGCAAGTGTTTGGGGTCGAAAGGTTAATATTTACAATATTTGTGGCGTATTTCATTAAAAAAGAAGATGATAAATGTGAAAATGACAGTTTTCTGTGCGGTTTAACATTGAATGGCCCCTTGGTTGTTCGAAAATTGTTTAGTCACAGCAATCTATAGAAGAACACATCCAATTTTTAACAGTATTCAACAATATTAAATTTTTAAATAATGCCCAACAGAAAAGTGTCAGCATTGTGCATCATATTAAAGCAAACAGTTGTGCATTTTTTTAAACCCCACTGGATATTTTGCAAAATAGTGTGTGGTACAATGATTATCGATAGTAATCAAAAAAATTGGCTATATATTCTATAGTTCGTAACTAAATATAGTGTTAACTAAATTTTCCTACATTTTTCCTTTTTTGTGATTTCTTTTATATATGTTATCCCCTGCATTTATCACTACGAATTGACACTCAGACAAATAATATTAAAAATTTAGCTGTTAGTGTTACATGTCTGCATTTAGTTTTAAATTCTTTATATACTTTATAAATGTCAATTATATTACAATTTTTAGTAAATTCTTCAACAATTCGATGAACGTTTTAATGATCGTTTGAATTATTTTAGGCAGCTTAAACAACTCAATTGTTATTTACATTTCGTGATGTATGTAGACTACTGCATTCGGCCTGGTTTATATTTGATTGGTTTGACTTTTTCTGGGAAAATATATCTTTTATCAAATTTATCAAATTCTTGGAATTTTTTTTTTAATTTTACATAATTGTCTCAGTGATTGTTTTGTACCAATGGCTTTGTGTATGCTATCGGACCACATAAAACTGTTGACGTTGAGGATGGCTAATATTGGTTATGATACGAAATCATTAGAGAACAATGCAAAGGAAGTAAATAGATGTGTTGTCAAATAAAGTAATTTATATCAATAATGGCGAGTTTCTGGGATACCAGTTAAAATATGTTTAGTTAAACTGAAAACGAATTTTGTCAGCTATTCTCAAGATTATTAACAAATATTTGTGGCCATAACATTTTCCCATACAGAATGTTAATCTTTGTTAAAATAAATCAAAATAATTGGCATTTGAAAAGCAGTTTTTATATTAAAAACTATATTCAACTAAGTGTAAATATAGTCTACATTCTAAAAACTGGCCCTAAGTATATTAAAGTATTATAGTATGTTTCTTATTCTGCTTTCTTTTAAATGCACTAAAAGTAGTTTGTAAGTTTAAATAACAAAAAACACCATTTAAAATAAATGAAATTTCATTTAAATAATATTCTACTTACTTTTCATTTAAATCAAATGGTTTTATTTATTTATTTTTCAATGTTGCTTAAACAACTTATACATTAGTAAAAAAAACAAATGATTAACCAGTTAAAAAAAAAAAATTTAAATTTTACATACCAATTCCTTTAAAAATAACTGTTTATTCATTTAATTAAATTTTGTTATCGTTTTTTTTTTTTTGTATTTTTGTTTCTTTGTTTTTTAATCTAAAAATTGTATACTCACACAGTATAAATATACATTTTATGTGAATGATCATATGTGTGTGTGTGTACATGTTTATAAAGTCTTGTAATTTGAATTGAAATAACCCTTTTTTTAATAATAAGAATCTTAAAGGTATGTTCATAAAAATGTATTTAAAATCTTTGGAAACTAATTTCCAAATACTTATTATTTGTATTAACAGAATTATTATTTAACAGAATCTTATGTGTTTTATACAGAAAAAAAGTTCCTAAAATTCATTTTTTTACCTGGACTTCAAATTGCAAGAAATTTGCTTCTAACTGGAATTTTATGGGAATTCAATAATTATAAATCTGGTTTATAACGGCTTGATATAATGATATAATCAGCATCGCTTTCGCCGGTTTTTAACGACCAGAAATGATAAATATGTGTGCTTATATTTTCCTGCAAACATAAATATTTTAATTTTAACAGATTACTGATTGAAGCAAAAATTTAATACTCACATATGTCAACTGATACGCCTTTGTACGAATGGTTACAACAATCTTTAATTCCACGGATTCTACATAAATTTTAAACTTTTTATTGTATTTATTTTTTTATTTTGAACGCTTTCGTTTATTTTGAATGGCATTATTTATTTTTCATTTGATAATTGTTATTATAAAAACACTTGTTTATTTTTATTTCTAAAATCATATTCGAGGGTTATTATCAAGCATACTTCCAGTTAAAAAACGATTTCATTATATTTCGAAATAAACTTCCCAGCAAAATAAGAGCTGAGGAAGAAGTAGTTGAACCCGAAGTTGTGAAAATTTCGGTGAATCATTAATTATTTTAACATTGGCGTGTCATTGGGAGGAAGTAGTGTATTTCAATTGAATTATTACAAAAAAAATTATTCTTATGACTTCATAAGTAGGGGTTAATATCAACATTTTGGAAGTTGTTTAAAATGACTTCTTACAAATCGAAAAATTTTCTCTATAAATTTCTTTGGATGTTCTGAAAAAAGAGATTCGTAAATAATAACATCCATTTTATTTTGCTGGGTTAATTTGAATAGGTTATTTTGTGAAATTATTAATAAAAAAATTTTTAAAATTGCCATTGGACAATGATTTGATATTAATAATAAATATCAAATCTATATTTTCAATTATAAAAAGTTTGTAAGAATATACTGGTGGTAAACTAATCAAATGTTTTCACTTGAATATTGAAATGTTTTTTAAATGTTTTTCAAAGGCTAGGCTTGTGTTTTAGGAAATGAATTGACAAATACTTTTAATATCTAAGTAAAATGTATTAAAGGCTTGAATGGATGTTTCTTGTGTTTTGGAATATATTTTCGTTTTAATATAGCCAGCGAAATTTAAATTTGGGATAACTGTAGTTCATTTTTTTTTTGAAATTATAAACAAATCAAAAATAAAAAACAGTTTCCAAATAAAAAATAATTAAAAATATTCTTTTTTCAAAGTCTATTTTTATCCTGTAAACATCGGATTTAACACTAAATATGTAAATTTAACCTGTGATTCTCAAAGCCCATATTCTATTAAAGGAGTGCTTGAATATTAATAAATATTAATAATTCTCATACGTACCATAGTGCATTGCACTGAGAGATGTTAAAGGATTTTGTAAAAAAAAATCGCCTTTAAAATTGAATATAAATTTGGAATTTTTCTATAGATTTTCTCAGTATGTAACTTGATTTCTTCATTGTAATATGGGGTCAACGCCAAAAAATACATGGTTATGGGACTCATTCCTTTATGATACTTCTCATGTTTCTCTTTACAAACAATGCATTTGAATATTATTTAGTCATATAGTTTTTCTTGGAAGTCGTTTTTAATACTATGCTTATTAATGATATGCTAAACACTGCTGTTTAGCAAAAATAACATCCAAAGAATCATTAAAAATGCTTCCTCCCTATGACATATGATGAAAATACCAAGTAGGATGGCTTTTAAAAAAAAAAAATATTTTTACTGGGTACATAGGAAAAAAATTTTCGCTGTTAGGTCGCAAAAAATTTTTGTTTGTTAACTAGCGCTTTTTTTAGAAATTCTTTAAAAAAGATTTTGTATGTGACCATAAATATGCACTCTAAAAAATGTATTGAAATTTACAACGATATTATGTGTATATTTTTACTTTAAACCACACATTGTACTTTAAATTAAACATAAAATGTTTTAAAAGTTATTTAGCACATTTTTGTTTACAAAGATATACATGTTTCATTATTCACAAACATTTGTATACCCTTCACCACAGGTGGAAGGGTATATATAAGTTTGTCATTCCGTTTGTAATTTCTACAATACTGATCTTAGACCCTATAAAGTATATATATTCTGGGTCCTTATGAAGAGCGAAGTTGATTTAACGATGTCCGTCTGCCCGTCTGCCCGTCTGTGTGTTGAAATGGGTTTTCCGAAGAACCCAGACATGATGAGGATTTGTTTGTTATATATTTCTGTTAAATGTTATCCATTTCTGCTTGCTATTAAAAATCAGCCAGATCGGTTGATAAATGGCTGAGATATTAGCAAAACACTAGGACTACCTCTAATTTTTTTCCGTAAAATTAATTTGTTTTTATATGAATGTTGAATATTACGCATAACAAACACATCAATTTCTTTTCTTTCACCTCTTCACCTTTTATACACAACCAACAAACACATACAAAAATTTCTCATTTAAATAAAAACCAGACAAATCCCTATTGAACGAAAATTGTTCATTTAACTCTATAAACGATGATTCCATATAGCCTTCATAGCTGAGTTGTCTAAACGCTATGTCACAAATACTTTTTTTCTCTAAGAACGCGAGTTCGAATCCTACTGAAGACACAATTCATCTTTTTTTTTGTACATTTTTTTTTATTTTCTTAAGACTTTTTTTATTTTTTTGTTTTTTTTTAACATTAAGTAATTAATTTAAATAAAATTATATATTAATAATTAAATAATCCATAAATAGGCTAAAAATATCAAAATTTGTATAAAAACCCTCTGATACAAACAAAATACAAACGGTTTTATTTCTATTTTTTGCTCCGATTTAAAAGAATTTATAAACAGATTTTTAAACCATTTTCTCATATATTAGGAAAATTTTATACATAATTTCCTTTTGAGTGCAACTTTTTTAGGTCATAACTTATAATAATTTATAAAAAAAAAAATTATAAACTATTTTCCTTCAAATTTTTAAAATTAAGCTAAATAAATTAAAAATATTTTGTAATAAAAAAGCGAAATAAAATCCCAAATACAAGTTTTCCAGCTAAATCAAACTTTTTTGTAGAAATAAAACACATGCAGTTCTAGTGATTTCTTTAAACGATTTGTAAAAAAATATTTTTTTGGTCGAAAAAAGCTTTTTTTTAGAACTAAAAAGATTTTGAAAAAAAATATTACAACACTGATTGGCATTATGATCGTGATTGTTGTTGATTTTATTTTATTTGTTGAACTTTTTGTCTTTCACATCCTCACCTTTTACCCACAAACAACAAATCCATACAAAGGTTTGTCATTTAAATAAAACCCAAACAAATCTGTTTTAAACGAAAACTCTTTATTTACTTCTATTAACGACATTTGCTTATGTTCTTCAATGGCTCAGTGGTCTAAGCGCTTTGTCACAAATATTTTGTTCATTTAGTCGCGCGATCGAGCCCTGTCTATTAAACTTTTTTTATTTTTATATTTTTTTAACACTTTTTTTTTTATTTTCTCAAGACTTTTTGTTATTTTTTTATTTTTTTTTTAATAAAAAAAATGCGTCCAGCACAGTTGTCTTAACGATGTTAGTCAGCTTTTTTCTATAATTGAAAAACGGAAAGAGGAAAAGTTTCCAAATAAGGTGAAAGCATCTTGGTTATCAATACACAACATCTGGACAAATGTGGGCGGGATCCTTGAATTGGGCGTGGTACAAAATAGATTAATTTATATCTTAAGAACGGTAAGACCGTAATTAAATACTCCATAAATGGGCTAAAAACATCAAAATTTTTATAAAAACTAATATGTAATATGACCTATGGATACGTCTTATATATCCAAAGATCGAAAATCTTTAGTAGAACATATTTGCTAAAAGTAGTTATGACCAAAACATACATTTTTTTAAATACCTATTTTCGGGAACCATAAATCTTTCAGAATCCAAGTTTTATTACTAAACTAAATGGTAAATTTCCACTTTAAGATGTCCGTATATAAATCTATCCATTCCATATATGTCCATATATAAACTTCACTATTTTCCCAACCATGGTGAAGGGTATATAAGATTCGGCATAGCCGAATTTAGCCGCTCTTACTTGTTTATAGTAAAATTAAATAAATTAAGAACAAATTTTTATTATATTTAAATTATTATATTATATTTGAATTTTACACATTTGTGCCTAGTTCTAAAGTAGTTTGTTTTTAACTAAAATTTGTGAAAAAAATTTTTTGTTATTGGAAAAATATATGTATACAGACGCAAACTTAATTGAAAAGGGCTATAAAATTAGCCTCTAATATTATTGGGTGCAATGTCATTCAATTCATCGAATTCGAACCTGAAAATTTCTAATTGGTGGTAAGAACGTTAAACCATTTGTGTAGAACAAATATAGAGGTCCTAATAATGATTTTTGTTTCAGAAAAAGTTTAAAAAATAACACCATTCAAGATATTCCCTCAAGGCTAACTCTCGACATGTCAACAGTCATATCAAAAGATGGAGCAAATATTTAATGATTCAGAAGATTCGGTTAAATTATAAGTCAATTGAATTGTATTATAAATTAATTAGTTAAAAATAAAACGTGCAAACAAATTTGTTGTATTTTTTAAATGCGATTTATACCAAAATCCCGTATAAAAACATTATTAATATTATTCTAAAGATTTAAATGCATCTATTCGCATTAATTTGTGTTCCGTTAAGCACATAAATAGAAAATTTACACATCTGTAGTATTTTAAACACAAAATTTCCAGACATTTATATTTAATCACATTTAGTAATGGCGAGCAATTAATATGCACTTCGGCAGTTGCGAAAAAATGTATGGATCCTGATGTTTATATATTATTTAACACTTGTAATATACTATAACACTTGTAATAAATACAAATCGTAGAGATAAAAGTCGAATGAAGTTTTACATGCAATTTCCTCGCTTACAATTAATATTAACTGTATTAACCACTTTGTTTTAGTTTCCTTATAATTATCTATCTTCACATGAATAGCTGTGTTTAATTTCATGATAAATCTAGTTATTTTTACATATTCATTTAAATTTGACTTTACAGTGAACTCGCAATAACGTGAACTAATTTTTACCAAGGCAGTTCACGTTTTGAGTTTGTTCACGTTATCGAATGCCAAAATATGGAAAAAAAAACAACAGCATCAGAAATGATATTTTCATAAAAAAAAATGTTAAACACGTATTACCAAATAAATATTTTAATAACACTGTCCAACAAATTAAGACTTTTTGAATGGAACTGAAAGGGTATGTTGAGTAAATCAGTTTTGTAGAACAAACTAATGGTCCAGCACGTCTGATTTTTTTTTTACAGTGGGTCAAAGTTTTCATTTTTTGGTCGAAGGGAGCATTATACTAAATGAAAAAAATGCTGAGAGAATTCTAATGGTCAGAGTTGTGTTGTGGAATTGTATGAGGATTATTTTTGTGGAAGATCTTAACCCTCCAACTGGTCTCTTTATGGGTCAATTTGACCCTTTTTTCGAGAAAATCAAAAAATATCCTTTAAAAAAGGACATTTAAGGATTAAAATATTCTACGAAAATGTTTGCCGGAAAATTTCAGTGGGGGTCACCAAAGACACCAATGTTATAAATAAAGCTCTTTACGCTTAATTAGTAAAATTATACACCAACATATACAAACAGGTAAAAACGGCGTCAAGTTCGGCCGGGCCAAACACTGAGTTCTCGCGTCTAGTCAGCTGTGACTTACAAATCGGCTGTGATATTTATTAAAATTAATAATAAAAAATAAAAGAAAAAATTCAAGCATAATTGAGCTACTAAGCAGTACATATCGGGTGTGATTTTTTACTAAAATTAATATAAAAAAAGAAAAATTAAAGCTTAAATAAGCATGGCGGATTCTATTTGCAAATTAAGAGATTGGTTTTGTTTTATTTGTGGACATTTTACGCACCATCAAAGCAGAAGAAAGATATTCCCTACAATTGAAGAACCATATTTTCTTTTGTTTGGAATACGATTTTTATCTGAAGCTTGAATACCAAAAACCGTATGTACTTCTTGCGAAAGTGGTCTTTTGACCTGGTACAAAGGCGGTACTAAGGCGCTGCTATTTTCTGCGCCTATTACATGGATTGAACCTGAAGATCACAAATCAGATACATGCTATTTCTGCGTAAATTACAAATTTGTTAGAAGCCAAAGGCACTGCGCGATAATGACATACGAAGCAACAAATAATGTCATTTTACCAGAAGTGCGCTGTGGAGGTGTTCCGGTGTCTCAACCGCCTACGCATACATTTTCGGCCAATATGACAGTCGCCAATACAGAAATAACAGCGGCGGTTGAAAACATATCAGATATAAGTTACTTGCCTCTTAATTGTTTAAACATATGTCCTAATTTGATAAACCAAGCTTATTTTGAAGATCTTGTAAGAGATTTAGGACTAACAAAAGAGAAAGCTGAAATATTATGTTCCAGATTGAAAAACAGGAATTTGATAAAAGCCGATGTAAAAGTTACATTTCCAAGAAAAAGACACGCCGATCTGGAAAGTTATTTTGAAAAATCAGAAGAACTTGTATACTGTTGCAGTATTGAAGAGGTTCTAAAATATCTAAAGCTTCCACTGGACTCTTCCGCTTGGCGACTATTTATAGATAGTTCAAAACACAGCTTAAAAGCAGTTTTACTGCACAATGGAAATCAGCATCCATTAATACCGGTTGCGTATTCCAGAAAAAAGGAGGAAACATACGCAAATATTTCAAATCTCTTAAATAAATTTGAATACTATAAATATAAATGGGAAGTATGCGCAGACTTCAAAATGATTGCAATATTGACTGGAATGCAAACAGGATACACAAAATATATGTGCTTTCTTTGTAAATGGGATTTACGTGCTACTAGCAGCCATTATCATATTAAATATTTCGAAGAATGTAAAGAAAATATTATTGGTGACTTAAATGTTATCCATGAATCCCTTGTCCCAAAAGATAAGGTCATACTTCCACCGCTGCATATTAAGTTGGGTGTGGTGAAAAATTTTATTAAAAGCTTTAATACACAAGGAAATGCTTTCAAACGCATTCAAACAATTTTTCCCAGATTATCTGCTGCAAAATTAAAAGAAGTTAAAATACAGTTTTAGAAAATAATTTATTTCATTTAATGTAAATTACCTTTTCTAGGAATGCTCGGTGGACCCGATATAAGAAAATTATTACAAGATGAAGAATTTTTTGGTCATCTGTCGGATATGCAAAAGACAGCATTTGACTTTATGCAGCTGCTTATATCAAAATTCCTTGGAAACTCAAAAGCACAAAACTATGCAGAAAATATTGAAAGCATGCTAATCGATTTTAACAATATTGGCGTTAAGATGTCACTAAAGCTACATTTTCTGCACTCTCATCTTAATTTTTTTAAAGGAAACCTTGAAGCGGTTTCAGATAAACACGATGAAAGGTTTCATCAGGATATAAAGGTATTGGAAGAAAGATTCAAAGGGAAATCCCAAAGTGTAATGCTTGCTGAATACGTATGGGGCTTGTACAGAAACCTTGACCCATCGGAACATTCACGTCAAGCTAAATACAGGAAAGCATATTAAGTTTAATCTTTAATCCATTGTCATACTACTGCTATTTCACAATTCCCTTTTACTCGAAAATTTGAAGCAAAAAAATAAATATTTACATACTATAATAAACCACTATTTAAACAAAATTATAATTTTTTATTGAAGTTGGCGTGTAATTTTGCCAATTAATCGTAAAGAGCTTTATTTACAACAATAGTGTCTTTGGTGACCCCCACTAAAATTTGCCGACAAACATTTTCGTAGAATATTTTAATCCTTAAATGTCCTTTTTTAAAGGATATTTTTTGATTTTCTCGAAAAAAGGGTCAAATTGACCCATAAAGAGACCAGTTGGAGGGTTAAGATCTTCCACAAAAATAATCCTTATACAATTCCACAATACAACTCTGACTATTAGAATTCTCTCAGATATTAACAGCACTTTTTTCATATAGTATAATGCTCCCTTCGACCAAAAAATGAAAACTTTGACCCACTGTAAAAAAAATACTCAGACGTGCTGGACCATAAGTTTGTTCTACAAAAATTATCTACTCAATATACCCTTTCAGAATTATAGGGTCGCTATTCTGTTCCAAAAATGCTGTTTGACAGTGTAATTTTTAATAACAAAAAATATATGTATATGCAATATATTCAGTTCACTTTGCATGTGATAAACAAACAAATTATGGTAAATATCACAAAAAATTAACAAAAACTAATAGGAACATTTTTTTTTTGCTTATAAGGTAAAACAAATGTTATAGGAAAAAATCAGTCATCTTTTTTGGTCGACCATCTCATTTTCAGCCCATATTAAAACTTTATCGAGAGCTTCTACAGCTTCCTTTGGGTATATTTAAATTTGAGGCTGGTAATTAAACCACAATCACTCTCTTGTATGTGTTCGTTAATTTTAAAAGCATTTTCTTTTTCCTTTTACTGGCAATTTTTTTGTTTTGCATGCCAAGGAACCATTTATAAAGAGTTTTTACCATTTTCGGAAGTTCAGAAGTACGTAATGTTTTACACTTTCCGGTACCATAAGGAGTAATATTTACACGATTTGTTAATTCCCAATTTTTCTTTTAAATGATTTATCATTACCACATTATCATTACCACATTTGTTCACATTTTAGAACGGTCTGTGTAAAAATAAATTTGTTCACGTTTTCTCGAGTTCACTGTATTTACAACCATCGAATGCATCATACATCATCTCCTTACTCATGTTCATACAGTTTTGTGTTATAGCCACAAATATTTGTGGTGGTTGCCATGTCTGCACTACTCTTCTTTTATGTTTCAGAATCACTGTACTATATTCTATTTATTTCCTTTTCAATTACTATTTTATCAATTTCGTAGAGCGGTCTATGAAAGAATTTGGACTAATTAGAGTGTGATGTAAAAGAAACAAATGCTGTTATTTACGAAGAGACCATTAAAAATAGAGCCATGGTTGGCGCTATGCAATGTATACACTTGGGTATATATGTTTCCTAACATGACGGGATGCATATTCATTGTTTGCCACTGAATTCATTTGAAATGAATTTCATTTGAAAAGTAAAAAATTTATTTATTAACTAACAGCAAAATATTTTCTGTGACTTTATTTCGAAACATTTTTTTTTCTTATTTAACCAGCATAAATATTACGATCAAAAAGCCTTGCATATTTTCATTGATGAATTTTACATTACTTTTTAATAGGGAGGAAGCATTATTTTATGAATCTTTTGATGTTTTTTCTCCTAAACTGCACTCTAAAAAAATTTTATTGAAATCTTCTCTTTTAAATGGAGGTAACTTATTACTTACTAAAAGTTGGGAAACAAATAGACAAAATGTTTAAAATCAAAACATGTAGGCACATTGTGTTTAAAAATATAAGACACAAAGTGTTTAAAAGTACGATTTTTAAATGTATCATAAAGGTTCAACAAAATTTAATTTTTTTTTTAACTTAAATTGTTTGTGTCTAAAAAGCTACTTGAAATGCATGAATACACATTTAAGATGTTTAGAAGAACGCTTAGAAAAATGTGTTTATTATCCTGTAATAGTAATACAAAAATTAGTTTTCAAGAAAATATATTTTATGAAGGATAAAATACATGAAACAAAAATTCTTAGTAACACCAATAAATCTTAATATTAAAATTCAACAAATATATTAAAGTAGACCAATAGTTTTTCAATATAAAAAATTCTTATTGTTAAATTTTTTCTTAAAAAATGAGGAGATTTTCCCTCAAAAACAACCCTAAGAATTTTTGAGACCTTTCCCATACAAAAATTGTTTGATTTAGTTATTTTTTAATTTAGAACATAGATTCTAATGCAAACAAAATTTAGAATTTCAGGGGAAAAAGCCGTTAGAATCTTAGGGTTCTTCTATATGAAAAAAAATCCACAGAATCTTAGATTTTCTGTAGAAAATATTCTTCTAAATCTGAGGACATTTCTATAGGAAAAAGTCATAAGAATCTGAGGGTGTTTCCAAAGGGAAAATTCTTGATAATATGAGCGGCTTTTTATAAAAATTATTGCTGTGAAACATATATTTTATATTATGGGAGGAAATAGTTGCCTAAATCCAAAGATCAGTTTAAAATGAAGTAACATATATTTATTTTTCAAAGAAATATTTAATCGAACTTATTTACACATTTGTTCAAAATAATTTACTGTCATTTAACAAATTTTTTCAGTCTCAAATAAAATTTAATATTTAATAAAAATTTATCCACAAAACGAAAATTTGTGGTGTATTTGCATCCGTTACATTTCTTACAAATTTAAATTTTGTTTGCTGTACATTTCAAAAAAAAAAACAAAAAAAAATTGTTTTTTTTTTTAACTCGAATTTCAAGAACACGCACATATGGTCATTTACACAAAATGTGTCTAAAAACTGTATAAGATAATAATCAGGTATTTTTACGGAATTAGTAGGTAAAATTTAAGCATTTATTTTTAACTGAATGATCATTTATCTTTAACTGATATTGCAGTTGTTTAAATAACATTTAAAAATAAATAACAAAAAATATTTGATTTAAATAAAAACAACAACAAAATTGTTATCAATGTAAATTCATAAATATAATCAAATGTAGACCAAATCAGAACAAATTCTCATCTTGTCTCCATATAAACAACTTTCTTGATATTTGCACGTCATTTTCGAGAATCCAATGCATCCACATCAAGTGGCAGTTGGATGTGAATTTCAGAGTGGGATTATCATTTGCACATTTTTTCGAATATGCTGTTGGAAACAACATTTATGGGCTGAAATGAAACTTGGATTATTTTCGGTTTCAGCAGAAAGGTGCAGCATGTCACACACCTCATCAAAGAATCGACCCTTTTGGCATTAAGTTAGGTTAACGCGTTGGCGATACCAATAATCCAGGCACCATCCACATCCTGTCAGTTCTGACTGACAGAACTGACAGGATGAGCTACTGCAAAGCCAGCCGCAACAGTTCAAATTTTGTCTAACAGAGTTGGATCAGTTGGCTTCTGAAACAAATTCATCGTGACAACCGAATTTTTTGCCAACCGAATGATTTGGTTGTACGACCGAAATTCGGTTAATGCAACAAAATTTAAATTGACAACATATATTTCAATTGGACCAGTAATTCATTTGGTTGGGTTAACTGAATAATTCGGTTACTGAAACCAAACTATTTAATTGGCAAGAAATTCGGTTGTCACAATGAATCTGTTTGCTCTGTGTATATTTCAAAAGTAATTTGGTTTTCATTTAATATCAAATGTGATTAAGTACAATCTTGCAAACAAATTATTTGTAGATTTTTCTGTTTGTTTTACTTTTCAAACTGCATTTTAAAAAAACTTTGAATCATTTTTTTATTTTTTTGTATAAAGCTACTTTGATAATTTTTAAATTCTATAAGTTTTGTTATAAACAAATGATTTTTCAATCAATTATAATTAGTTTTTTTTAATGCATTTGTTACCATTAATAATGAAATTTTTAATAGAAAAAATTCATATGAAAATCGGTATAAACGTCGAAAATTTTCTGTGCATGTATTTAAACATTTAGCATCATTTAAATATTTTAAAACACATCATGAATAAATAGGATTTACCCTGAATTTTAAAATTTCCTCCAACATTGTTTGATTTGAATATAAATTTTAAAACTATTCCCGTTTTTTGCAAAACAAAACATTATGGTGTGAATTCAAGCCATAAATACAGAAAAGAGTTATTTTATTTTCTTTTAAAAATCTTCAATTATTATTGTTGTGATATTTGCCTAACAAACAAGTAGAAATATCGCCCCAAACAAATATTTCATTCACTTTGGCAAATTTTCTGTTTTTTTTTATTTAATTTTAAAAACTCAAATGGTAAAAATATAAGATAATCATTATTATAAAGTGTGGTTTAATTTTAAGCGCCGATGTTGAATGTGAACCATACCTAAACGTCAAGTTTTTTTCTGCATTTCATTTGGCATTTCACAATTTCAGACTAACTCAATTTGAACCATGGAAAGGCACAATCGAGCATTGCGTTAAAGTTATTTAGGCTTATTATGAATATGGGCGTTTAAATCAAAATGCATATCGTGCACTTCGTGATTGTTTCGGTCAATTTAATTGTCCAAATGTGCGTACAATCGGAAAAATCGTGCAAACATATGAGCAAACCGGGTCTGTAGAAGATGTGAAAACACCAGTGCATGCTGGTACAGCTCGTACTACAGAAAATATTGCTGGTGTTCGCGATAGTGTGGCTCCTCAACTCGTCGTCGTGCCCAACAATTGCACATCTCACGCTCGTCGTTAATGAAAATTATGCATAAAGACTTGCATTTACACGCTTACAAGGTGAAATTGACTCAAGAGCTAAAGCCTCTTGGTCATTCCAAACGTGGTCAATGGTCAGAATGGTGGCAAAAAATCGCAACAGTGGATGATAAATTTTCGAAGAAAATCATCTTCAGTGATGAGGCACATTTTCACCTCAGTGGACTCGTCAATAAGCAGAATTGCCTCATTTTGGGCGAATGATAATCCAAGATTGATTGTTGAAAAACCAATGCACCCACAAAGAGTGACTGTTTGGTGTAGTTTATGAGCTGGCGGCATCATCGGGCCGTATTTTTTCCAAAATGAGGCCGGTCAGGTAGTTAGTGTGAATGATGTTTGCTATCGTGAGATGATAACGAACTTTTTATGGCCCGAAATGGAAGATATGGATGTGCACGATATGTGGTTTCAACCATAGCTGTTAATTTTGGATTACGATTAGTAATCAATTAGATTACATTTTAAAAATAATTTAATTGATTATATAATTCTCTTTTGAAAAATTTCTGATTACTAATTGATTACGATTACAAATAATCTCAAATTAATCAAGATTACTTGCGATTACGATAAAATAATCAAAAGTAATCAAAAAGTAATCTGATTACTTTCAAAGATTATTTTTGATTATTTTAGATTATTTTCCAAAAATTTTGCATTTACATCATTTTATTTTCAAAAATTTGCATTTACAACGTGAAAAAATTCTAAACAAATAAAACAAGATTAGAGGTTTTTTGTATAAAAAAATGTACGTAAATTCATTTCAATAATAACACAAATAATAACAAATTATGAATTCCTAACTCAACAAAAAAGGGAAAAATACATGAATAAAATAAAAAAGAAAAACAAATACATTCAGTGTACATTAAATCTTTTCACAAAAAAAGGGGTTATAATTTACATATATTTACAATTGGCCTTCATTACAACTAATTTTTCAAATGAAAAATCAGACAACGATTGCCGCCTTGCACTGTTGACGATCCCGGCAAAAGAAAACAGTCGTTCAACTGGAGCTGAAGACGTTAAGGGCGTGTTAAAAAAAATAAATGCATCCCTTAGCAAATCATATCTTTGCCAAATCTCATCAGCACTTGCTTTATTATTTAAATAACTGAAGAACCTGATGTTTTATTGTGGATCGTTGGTCAATTTTGCTCTGTTCTTGTGGAGAAAGGCTTGCTTCATTTTCATCATCTGCAAAGACAGATCCTTAAAACTAAAAAAATTAAATTAATGCACGCATTATCTCAACATCCTCAGTGAAATCAAAAAAATCTGGCATAGTCGATAAATTATTAGTTTTGGATTCAAAATTAAATGTTTTGCAATTTTTGGCGTAAAAATTGTAAATTGTATCCAAAACTCTACTACTTATATTCTTGACAGTAAATTCCGTCAATTCTGGACTTAATCTCTGCAATAGCTTGAGCCATTTCATACAACACTGTACACAAAAACATTTGTTCCTCGATAGGTCAGATGTATGTGTCCTGCACTCTCGCTTTAGAGATCCCGGTTCGAGACTGGATGTGGGCGGTCTGTTTTTTTTTTTTTACTTATTTATTTTTAATATATTTTATTTTTTTAATGTTTCGTTGTTCATATTTCTTTATGATAAAAAAAATATCAATACCTTTTTAGATTTGTTTTTTTTTTTTAATTATTTAGAACAAATATATTCAGAAAATTAATTAAATAAAAAATTTCATTGTTTTTTAATAAAACAATAAAATAAAATGTCGTTCTCGTCGGGATTTGAACCTTGGACGCCGAATTTCATTGGTGATTAAAATAGTATTTGTTACATTTAGAAAATATGAAGGTACAGAGCAGTCTGTTATGTTCGTTTCTGAATATAAAAAAGTAACATCTTAAAAGGGCTAGTGCAACATTTTTGAAATGGACCACTTTTTTTAGAAACAAAAACGCCATAAAATTCAATACAGGTTGAATTTCATGTAAACAAAAGTGTTCGTGACTACATTTGTTCAAGAAAAAGACAAAATGACTTTGGAAATAATCAAATATATTCAAAAGTAATCTTTAAAAGTAGTCGAATTATTTTTTAATTACTTTTAATTCTTTTTGATTATTTTCTCGTAATCATTAGTAATCCTGATTATTTTTCGATTATTTGTAGTCGTAATCAATTAGTAATCATGCTAAACTAAATATAATCGTAATTTAATCATTACTTCACCTTTCGAAAAAAAGTAATCTAATTACTAATTATTATGATTAGTAATCATTACTTAACAGCTATGGTTTCAACAGCGCGGTGCCACTTGCCACACAGCTAATTAAACAATGGCTCTTCTGCCCGACAAATTAAATGGCCGTGTTATCTCACGTGGTGGTGTTGTCAATTGGCCAAGATCATGTGATTTGACACCGTTAGTCTTCTTTCTTTGGGGTTATTTGAAAGAAAAGGTATACGTCAATAAGCCAGCGACAATTCAAGAGCTAAAGGATGAGATAATTCGGCACATTAACGGGAACCTCAATTATGCCTCAGCGTCATCGAAAATTTGGACCATCGGATGGAGGTGTGCCGCCGAGGTCACGGCGGCCATTTGGCCGATATTTTATTCCATACATAATTGAACCATACCATATTATCATAATAAAAATAAATGACAATAATTTCCTAAATAATTTGTGTTTTATTCAAAATCAACATCGGCCCTTAAAATTTAACCACCCTTTATGTAAAACAATGTGGCATGGAAAATGGGTTTATGTGAATTTTTAAACAATTGTTGGTAAACTGGTACTCGGTTAACCAAATCATTTATATACTGCAGCCCTGCTGGTAAATAGTTAGTTCGAGTCTCGATATCATAACCATATTAGAAAAGGAGATAAGTAAATAGGATTATCACCCTTTATCTTTTTGCATCAGTTTTATTGTAAGTTAACTTATCAAGACTGCAAAAAAAAAACGGGTTCATGATTTATCAACAAGATATTGTGTGAGAAGGTTAACGGTGAATTAGTGTAAAGTAAAAAAAAATTGCTTACTGTAAAATTAAATTGCCGTTATTCGTCGAAACAAGAATTGAACATCATAATCCAAATATTTGTGCGGACACAAAATTTGGAATTTGCCACCAAAATCCAGCTAAAATTTTAGTACAATTCCAAGCAGCTTTATACAATATTTGGTAGGATTTTTTTTAAATTGTCACAAAACTTAAAAATCTAATTCTAAGGTCGTAAATTTATTTAAACGATTTTCATATTGGGATTCATATTGGCCTTCTAACGGGTGATGCGTAATGGACACAGGCATTGTCACACTTTATTGGATTTTTACAAATACCGGGAGCATAATTTTTTTCACAACGTGGCGGTTTATTAAATTTGTAGACACCTAAAATTCGGCGTCATCAGGCTTATACCTTTCAGGGAGATAATTTCGTTTTAAATTTACGCAGTTCATCTTTATAACCCCTCCGAGAGATTTTATTTTATCTTTTATTTATCCCCTCAGTTAAATATTAATTCACTTTAAGATTTCGGATAAATCAAGTTAAAATATAAAAAAAACAAAGTTTGCTTGTTGGCTTATAATATTATAAATTTAAGCTAAGCCTCCCCCCCCCCAGCATTGGTACCGGCATCCTGACGTCATGAAGCTGCAGTCCCCAGGTAATGAATGCATTTATTTGTTTATATAATTTACTTTGAATTTATTTTATTGTTGAGCCCGTTTCGTTAACCGAAAAAAAAACCGTAATAAAAATAATACAATAATTTCTTTAAATATTTTTATAACAAATGTGAAAACTTTTGATATGTATGGATTTGTCCGAATTTAATTCTCCTAAACACGATTCATGCATTTACTCTTTTAAGTATTTATTAACTTAAATTTGAAGATTATCTAGCTTTGATTTAGAGTTATTTTTAGACTTTTTTTATATTCGTAATATTATAGAGTTACGTTATTCCTACTTATTATTAAGGACTCGTTTTAATTGTAAGTAAGTTAAATAAAGATATTTATGAATTGAGATAATTATAAGGCTCCTCTGCTTTCAATCATGTGCATAAAAGAATTTTTTTGGTAACACCACAGTGGATATTAAGCAATATGATGTATGAAACTTCACCATTCTATCACCCCTCATCCCAGCCACGACCAGGCTGAGCTAGACTGTGCAAAAAAAAAAAAAATAAGGGAGCACTGGGATGTAGGTTTTTTAAAGCTCTCTTCAATTTTTATCGTAGTGTGTAAGATGGAAGTATAAGCTTTCAAAATATGCTACAACAAATATCTCAAATTTGTAGAACAATTATGGACAGATCTGTGACTGGTCCATTTTCACAGGATGGTAAAGAGTACACAATCACACAATCTGTGCATTTTTGCATTATGTATTTACATAATTTCAGTTTTAATTCAGAAATTACCAAAATAATTTTAAAATTGTTTAAAAATTATTTCAAATTGCCCAAAAATGTTTTAAAATTATGCAAAAATTATTTAAAATTGTCAAAAATATTTTAAAATTGTCTAAAAATGTTTCAAAATTGTACAACCAGTTTTAAAATTATCCAAAAGCATTTAAAAATTCATTAAAATTTTGAAAAAATGTTTCAAAAATGCCTTTTCACTAATGCAGAATTATTTATTTGTTTTAATAAAGAGTATTTGTATATCAGTGCATAAATTTCGCTTCTTTAAACTTATTTTTCTGCATTCTTATGAATTAAATTTTCATCAAAGCTTAAATACTATAAAGTATATGAACATTTTCCACTCATGCAACAGAATATCTAATAATTGCATTGTCATTGCTTTCTTAGAGTAAATTATGAGTAATGCTAGTAGCTATATTTGAATACTTCCATCCTATGACACGCTAATGTTAAATTCATCGATGAAACCATCAGAAATGAAGTGATGCCTTTGCCATAGTAGTGATGCTTTTATTGCTTCTTTGGCAGCTTTAATTTTTGCTGGGTTGTTTTAAAATAATTGGTTTTTTTATTAAGTCTATTAAAGATTTTTATAGATCTTGTAGTATCACAAAATATTTTTCGTACATTGCTATTAATTTTTTTCAGTGCATTGAAAAAAAAATCAGCATACACCCGCTATACATGTTCACTCGTCGCTGTTTCAGTGACGACTAAAATCAAGAGCGTAAGAATACATGTGAGTTAAGTAGGGAACAATTGTCCCATGAAATGAACGCTCCGTTTAAATTTGTTTTATATAACTGATTTAATAATCGTTTTATGTTTACGTATATTTTCTTTTGTATTCTTTTTTTTTTTTTTTTTTTTGTCACCAAGGTCTCTTCTATATACATTTTATGTCATCACAATCTCAACAATAGCAACAAATGACATTTAAAAAATATTAACTTTGAACTGATTGTATTTCTAGCATAATTTGTTTTATTTTTTTCAACCATAATATTATGTTACTTTAAGTGTAACACAAACACAATCATACAATCAGTTTTATTTCTAAAAACATACTTATACCTAGAAAAAAAAAATGTCAGCACGTACACATATAAAAGTTCATTATACTACGAGATTTTGTATGTTTAAAAAAACTCGATTTCTAAAAATAAATATATACACAAGGGATTGTTCATTCATATTCAATTGTTTTATATTTTGTATGTTAGTGTTCCTTTTAAATTGTGTAACTAGAAAATATTTTTTCCATATGAATTTTGTCTTATCTTTGTATGCAGTTAAACATTTAAGTATATTAAATTTGACCAAAATACTTTGTAATAACTTGTATTTTATTTTTTATTTGATTGCAAATGTACACACACAGCAAAGACAAATGATTTTCACAAAAAAAATAGAACTTTTTTTCTAAATGGACTAGAATTTTCTCTATTTGTATATGTATTTATTATCTATTGTAGCAAAACAAAAAAAATATAAAATTAAATCAATGTTAGTTTGTATATTTTAGATGAATTTAATTCAATTTACAAATGAAAATACTTTTAGAGTCATTGCTATGGCTCCCAATCAAATTAAATGTAAATTAAGCTACATCTACACTGATAATAATGTATGCATAAAAATGCATAAATAAATAAAATAAATTAAAAACAAAATAAAATTGTCTTTTATTTTAGAAGGTATTTGCTGTTGTGACATTAATTTTTTTTATTTTAAATTATGTCTCATTAATAAATAGTAAATGTAGTAGTTAAACCCCGTGCCGCTCAGAAGGATGATTATGTACGCCATAAAATGGAAGAAATGCATGATGAGTTTGATGAATAGATCAATTAATTTGACTAAAAATTTTAATAATTTGCCTGCGTTGCTCTGGTGTAAGTCGATTCATAATGAAATTTTAAAGCAAACTAAACAAAAAGCAACTATCAGCTGCTAAATGGGTTGTCAAATAAAGCAGTGATGCCAACTCAAAGCTGTGACAATCTAAAAAAAAACACGCTTTACTTTTCCTAGAACTGGAGACCTGGATGCCTTAAAGCCAATAGATTAATACATTTAAGCGAATATCTGATGAAAAATATTAGCACTTAATAATTATTGTAGATTTTTTAAAAACATAACAAACAACTTAATCTCAAATGCAAAGATTTATTGAGTGTTGAAAGAAGGTTTTGTGTTGTAGTCCTGGATTCTCAGTCCCAATTATTATGTATGAAATGATTGTCAAAACTTAATTTGAGTTTTTTTTATGGATTATTAATAAAAGCTAAAAAATATTTTCCAGAGCCAACAAATGTTTTGAAATTTATTATTAAGAGCTGCAAAATTAAAAGGTTCTCAAAATAAACGTATTAAATGGACTTACAAAAACATCATGAGAGTATTATATTGCTATATGCTAACTGTAATGTAATGCAATAGTCGCCTCAGTCACTGGATCTTGGTAATCACTGGTCAATTGTGAAACAGAGAATTGATAGAACTAACGTGCAAGATGCATAGTATGGTGTACCACAGGATTAATTATTAAATGATTTCATTCAATAGAGTCCATGGCATGTCGATGCAAAGCTGGTATTAAAAATAAGGGTTTCGCTATGATATATTAAAAATAAAATTAGGCTAACACGAAATTACCCCCTAATACATACACTCAGAAAAAAAAGTTATTATTAAAATTTGTAACCGGTTTTCAATCCAATTTTACTATTTTTATACTGATTTTTAGTAAAAAATTATAATTTAGCAAATCTTTTTGCAGAATATTTACAAATTTTTGCAGCTAATTTCAGAAATCATTTTAAAAATTTTTGAAACCCGATTTGCTATAATTAGCAAAAAAATTTACTAATTTTAAAAAAGCAAATATTGAAGGAAATGTTATTTCTAATTAAAACTTACACCTTCAAACTTAAATTGTCTTAAAATATTACATAGACTAAAAAAATGGGATCGGAAGTGAATATACCGACTCATGTTTAAAAATAGGACATCCACTTAAAATAGCACTAAAAAGTTTTTTTCAGTTGAAAAATCAGCCCTAAAAACAATTAAAATATGACCTAAAAAGCAAACAAAAATTACAAAATGATGAATTCGTTCATATTTTTAAAATTTTTAAGCCTTTGATTTTTTTTTAATTTTGTCTAAAATATTTTTGAAAAAAATAAATAAAATAAAAAACTTCGATGCTTAGTAAAAAAAAATAAATTTGAAATTTTGAATTTAAAATTAATAATATTTAGTAAATTTTTGTGCTGATTTTAGCAAACAGATTTAAATTCCACTTTATGAAAAGTTAACTCAAAATTAGTAGCGGCAGCTAATTTTTTCTACAAAATTTTCAGTTACCACTTCTGACTTTTTCTGATAGCGTATATCCATTTGTCATTCTAGCATGCTTTGTGATCCTTATGAAATTCTAAGCCGATCTAGCGATGTCCCTCTGTCTGTCTGCCGAAATGGAGATCACAGTGCGAAGGAGTTGGAAAAAAGTTGTGAGTGAAAATATGAAGGTATCTTTATAATTTCCAAACAAATTCGCGTTTCTTAGTATTAAATTGTGGATTTTAGTAAATTAATATTCTAATATTTTACTCCAGTCAGTTAGAAGTAAATTATATTTTATATTCACCTCAAATATTTTTCATTTCAAACATTATTCACCTCAAAATCTTTTTTACAAAACAAAAATTATTTCACCTCCAAAAATTGTTTTCACCTCCAAAAATCATTTCGTCACTTTTAAATTTGTAAGAATTAGAGTACAAGCGGCTTAAAAAGATTCCACTTAAATATATAAATGCATATCATTCTTGAAACCATATAAAATATCTGAAATTTAATCACACCTGCTGTATATATAGATCAGGGCTGAAATATCACATTTTATTACACCTGATGTACATATAGAGCAGAGGTAAAATATCACATTTTATCACACCTGATGTATATACCCTCCGGGAAAAGAACCTATCCCAGGACACGTCACATGACAGGGTTCATTGTGATAGGGAGCGGTCACGGGACCGATCACTTTAACATGGACTTGTCCTATGAGGGGGTCAATTGCCCTCTGTGACATGTCACAACACTGGTCTAAAAGGACTTTTAAACGGTCACGTGATAGGTACTTTAGGAACAGGTGCTCTTTTCACCTATCTCGTGACATGTTTTTCGGAACCGGTTCAATTTTCACATATCCCGGGATAGGTACCAATTCCCAACTGACCTCTTTTACCCTGCAGGGTGGAGATCAGATCTAAAATATCACATTTTATTACACCTGAAGTACATATAGAGCAGAGGTGAAATATCACATTTTATCACACCTGATGTATATAGAGATCAGAGCTGAAATATCACATATAATCACACCTGATGTATATAGAGATCAGAGCTGAAATATCATATTTTATTACACCTGATGTGCATACCCTACGGGAAATGGACCAGTCACAGAGTTAGTCACGTGACCGGAACTTTGTGGTAGAAACCGGTCCTCGAGTTGGTTCTCTTATATGAAAGTAACCGGTAACTTTAACATGGGCTTGTCATAGGAGGTTGCAATTTCTACCTTTTAAGCTACTTGCAACATATCGCTGACCTTGTGCAGGGTACCATATCACTGCATTGGTGTAAGTGAATGCGCAACAGAACAGGTTGGAATTATCTTACGCATAACTAGTCTCATGACCGGCTCAAATGTACAAACCACAGGACTGAGGACAAGTAATTAATAAAAAACTGGTTACATATCAATCACAATGTGTTAAGTTGCAGAACTTGTAGGGAATGAATAGCTTCGTGACAAATCACGTCACTGTTGCAAGTGCACATGATACATAGCAAACGAAACTTAGTTGGCATGTAACCTGTCAAAATTTCTTCCGCGTGTTTCATATTAAGAACGTGTTTCTGAAAGATTCCATAAGGTCCAGTCACTGAATTTATCTGCAATGTTTATTACAAAAGTTTTCACAATTTTTTCATTGTGCAAATAAAAATTGCAGATTCAATTTAAATATTTACTCCTAATAAATCAATGTTTTTATAAAAATAGAGTACTTTAAACAAATTAAAAATTACTATTTCGCAAATCAAAAACGTTAGATCTTCTCGAATTAGTGCGAATTGTAAAAGATCGTTTTGGGTTTATGTTCAAAAATATTTATTTTTTGATGTGAACCATATTGTCCAATAGAAGTTCTCGAAATTTTAGTTGTTCTTATCCTGCGGAAAATTCATTTGATTCAAAAAAATGTTTAGACTTAAAAGATTTTCAAGACAGTATCAGGTTTTCTACGGCTTAAAACATAAGTGGCTGCTAACTTTTTATTATTTATAAGGATGATATAAATATGCGTTGTTTTTCACTTTTTTAAAATGAATTAAATTTGCCTCGAATATCATTCCATAAACGCATTCAAGGCGTATTGAGGATTCTCGTCAGAAAATGTTAGTTTAACCTTCCGCAAACACATTTTGATAAAATACAAAAAATTTAGATGCCCCTTTAAAAATTGTTATTTGAATATTTAAAAAATCTAATATTTAAAAAAAATCGCTATAATTTTACGGGCCTATATAAAGGGTGTCCCAAGAAGAACGCAATTTTTAAATCTGGCAACATTCGAAGTGTCATTGTTTGACATTTGAACAATTGTTATTGTTTGCTAGTAGAAGGCACGAGGTTAGTAAAAATGGAGCGCTACACGAATGAACAACGCATTCTCATTGTGAAATTGTTTTACCAAAATGGTGAAAGTTTTGCGGCTACAGTTCGCAAATTGCGATCAATTTGGGGTCACAATAATGCTCCAAAAGAGTCAACTGTAAAGAGATTAATGGATAAATTTGCCGAAACTGGGTCTGTTAGTGATGTAAAGACAACAACGCGCCATCGACCAGGTCGATCGACCGAAAATGTCGCAGCTGTACGTGATGATGTCGCTCAAACTCCATCCACCTCAATTCGACACCGAGCTCAGCAAATTGGTGTCTCCAAATCCACTTTGCAGCGAATTTTGACGAAAGATTTGCATCTTCATGCATACAAAGTTCAATTGACTCAGGAACTGAAGCCAGCTGACCATGGACAGCGAAGGGAGTTTGTTAATTGGGTATTGGAGAGACAACAGTGACGAGGCCCATTTTCATCTTGATGGCTTCGTCAATAGGCAGAATTGTCGCATTTGGGGTGAGGAAAATCCTCGAGTGATTCACGAGAAGCAAATGCATCCTGGGCTGGAGGAATCATTGGACCTTTTTTTATAAAAATGAGGCAGGTCAAGCGCAAACAGTCAATGGTGTTCGGTATCGTGAAATGATAACCAGTTTTTTCTTGCCTAGAATTGAAGAAATGAATGTGGAGGGCATGTGGTTCCAACAAGACGGCGCCACATGTCATACAGCCAGAGAAACAATTCAATTGCTGCATCAGTCATTTCCCGGTCGTGTTATTTCGCGTTTTGGAGATCAGAATTGGCCGCCTAGATCGTGCGATTTAACACCATTAGATTTTTTTCTTTGGGGTTTTTTGAAGTCGATGGTTTACGCGAATAAGCCGACGACGACTCAAGCCTTAAAAGAGGAAATTGGACGCTGCATTAATGAAATACCGCAGCATTCATGCAAAACGGTCATTGAAAATTTCATTAAAAGATCGCGTGCATGCTAGCAAAGCCGCGGCGGCCATCTGCACGATATATTGTTCCATACATAACCTCATTCTGTCTACTTTACGATATAATAAAGTTTCACGATTTTTTTTTTAAATATCTGTGTTTTATTTAAAATTTAAAAATTGCGTACTTCTTGGGACAACCTTTAGATATGTTAATCTTTATGATAACAAACATTAACAAATTGGTTAGAATAGTATCAAAACCGCGCACAGTGGGACATATTGAAAATAGTTTGGTGGTTCATCGGGCTTATATAAAATTTTACACACACAAGCTGAATTCTAATTTATTTTAAAATTAGCGAATTTTTGACACTTTTGCAATTTTTGTGATTGTTAGAAGTTTTGAATTAATATTAATAGATGAATCATTTTTAACAAATCATTTCAACAAAAATTGGTGTAATTGATATATATTTCACGAATTAATGTATAAAACAAGTTATTCTATCGAAACAGATGTAATTTAATATAAATTAATTTAAATCATATAAACAGCCATTTACAAGTAAATAGCCGTGTAAATGAAACAGTGTCCATAATGGAGTTAAGTGAAAAATAATTTTTATATATTTTAATTTAATGAATTTTGCAATAAAATTTTAACACTGTTAAGGGAAAAGAGTCGTCGATTAAAAATTTCAATAACAAATTTTGGATTTTTAGTGACAACATCCCTAAGTTTTTCTTAATAAGCCCAAAAGTGTTATGATACCTATTAGCCAGTCGTGGGCAGCTTGATTTGCCTGTCATTGACACTTCATCATGCACATTGAATTCATTTTGAATTAATACAGTTATATGTCACTATCTAAACAGTTGCGTAATCACTTCTTTTTCAACTAGATTAGCGTTATGCCATCATTTCTGCAGTCACAAAGTCGGTTCTGTTTAAATCAGTTCAGTATTATGTCAGCTTCGCCACCGATTGACAATCTTTTATACACTGCAAAATTTGTTGAACCAGTTCCGTGTTCTGTCATTATTTCAACTATAACAGTCCTAATTTCCTTAGTGCTCATTGGTGTTATGTTCATTTCTCTTTAGTTACATGATTTATCCAGAAAGAACCAGTCAATGTTCTGCCACCATTTCAATTTTTGGGACACTGCTTATTTTACAGCAATTAGCACTTTTTCAGACACTGAATTATATTTTACACCAGCTTTGTGACATGTCCCTGATTCATCTATCACAGATTTATCACCTTGGACCAATCGACACTTCATTTCCCGTAGGGTATGTATAGAGCAGAGCTGAAATATCACATATAATCACACCTGATGTACATATATAGAGATCAGAGCTGAAATATCACATTTTATTACACCTGATGTACAAAAATTTACTCTTTAATTTAAAAATTTCATATAAATTTTACGCAGTTTTAATGTAATTTTAACAATTTTTTTGTACTCCTTTTTTCATAGAAGTATAATTTCCTATTATATTTGGGTAAATATTAAATTAGTTAGAGTGTTGAGCAGAAAACATAAACATAAATCTTAAAGATATTGCCGAAAAAGTTATTTAACCAATTACCTTGAAATTGGGGATTTGCTTTGAATGTGATCTGATTATATTATAAGCGGTCTTAATTTCAACTGAATATCTACTGTTTTTTGTGTCTAAAGACTATTTTAGCCCAATTCAGATAGAATATTTCCATGAGAGGTCGGTTCAGATATAGACCAATTTTCGCTAAATTTATATTTTCAAGACCTGTAAATTGACTAAAATTTGATAAAGCAAATATCGAAAAGTGGTTCCGTAAAGAGACTAGGTACGAATATGGTTTAATTTGCTTCGAAATTGCAGATTTCGTTTATATTCTCATACAATATTTACAGCCGAAATTGCAGCCATACATTTAAGGTAGGAAGAAAAATCTGAATTTAGACCAATTTTAAGAAGCGGTTTTCCTTCGAGCAACTATTGATTTTATTTATTTAAGTTCATGTATGCAAATAACGGAAAGGTGGGTTTATATGGGGACTTATTTTTAATATGGTCAGACTTTTTTAAATTTAAAGGCGTGTCTTATGGTCTCTTATGGCATTTATAAACTATATTTCAAGCAACTACTTAACTTTTGTTTGTGTATAAATACCACATAAGCACAAATCAGAGAGAACCTTTGCACCGATTCTTAAGAAATTCAAATTCGTTATATTTCTAACTTGTAAACTTACCTGAACGAAAAGAAAAAACATGGGGCATTCATATTCGAAGAGCTTTATATATTTTTGGGATTATGATTGTGCTAACCATAGTCGTACTATAATATAGTTATTATATTATGATCATAAAATAGCCATAACTTTACCATAATATAGTCTCTACAGTTATATTGTGATTCGAAACTATGAAAAAGTTCTTTAAATTTAAAAATACATGTTTCTTTAAAAAATATTTTTTCTGAAATTTCTTTGATACTATGGATGTTACTAAGGAAAGCTATCTTTAAAAACAATTTTGAATTCTAAGGACATTTTTGAGATTTCTTTAGAAAGTCCTCAGAGTTACATTTAGTCCTTAAAATACAAGAAATGTAATATGAAGAGTCCTCACAATCTAAATATTTTTCGAATCTACCCAAATCTATCAGTTTCTACCAGATAATATTTCTAAAACTCTAGTATTTTGTATAAGAAACCTTTTCGTACAAAACAACTCCTTGGTTTTACAGAGTTTTTCTTATAAATAAAATATTTAGTTATTATTATGAGAACTTTTCCACAAGAAAGTCATTATTTTACACGAAAAAAATCTTGACTATCATAAAGATAGCGACATACTGATGGTTAGAACCTATTTATAGAACCTATTTATAAACCAATATTATGCAGCAAACATGCAGTAATCATAATGAAACAATGTTTTTTCTATGCCTAAACGGACAGACGATCGGCAGATATATGGTTTGACTATTTAAATGAACTAAGAAAGTTATTTTGATTCGATCTGGTTGGATAACTATAAGGTGATTCTAAGTCTGATCTACCATTTTTGGTAGTTACAATCATCAACACAAACTCTTTATAACTTGACAAATTTGTTCTTCTTTTTCCTGTAAATGAGCACCATAAAAAAAATAGAATTTGTTCTTGTAATTCATATTATAGTGCTCTTTGACAAAATAATTACCCGGGGAATTTGTAATACATTGGATATTTTCCAATAGATAATTTCGTGATATAAAATTGTGTGCTACAAAGACTTTTTGACATTCTGTAATGCAAAATTCACCTATTATTTTCGAATTTTTTTAAAAGCAGAAGTCTAATTTTTGTTAAAAAAAATTACAATACTGGGTGTAGGGTGCATGCCTAAAATTTGCTCATTTTACAATACATTTTTAATTATTTCAAAATATTTAAAGAACATCGCTCTCACTTTTATTAGGTCTACACTGCGTATGAGTTATATCTGTTGGCACAATTAAATTGAAATCACTCATACGCCACCAGGAGCAAAATTTAATAATTTCACAAATTCACACACAATGTTTAAATTTCTTTGAATTTATAATTTGGTTTTCAATAGGGAAACGGAGGATTCTGTGGAATTTATAAACAAGATTACCATATTAGTGTTATTTCAAAGCTGATAGAGTTACTAATTTGTTTGTTTTATTATTATTTAATTTACGAATTTATATTTACTTTTTTTTAATTAAAATAAAATATTCAAATGTTTAAATAACAAATATATTAAATAAATTTAAATTTGAGCTATGAATCTGAATGCCTACTTTCGATACCGGAAAAATCTAAAACTATTTTTTTTTTTTTATTCTTAAATTATATTTTGTAGCACGTATTATTTATGTGGAATATAAATATAAAACTAGACAACTGAATATTGGATTACACAATTAAAAATATAATTTAATATGAAGATAGTTGTCGTAACCGCCAGAATTCGATTGGCAACAAATTCGGTGGCTAGAACTGATATTGTTTTCTGGGTGTACAAGAAATTTTATTTTAATACAAAGAAACAACACTTCGTAATGACAAAACTCCTTCAAACCAATACCTAGGAATACATTTAAGTATAAAATTAGATGTGTTAAAACCTTCAAAATTGTCAGATCGTTTTACAGGACCAAAAATAAAGAATATTAAAAGATTTGGTTGTTTGGGAGATATCACGCCTATTGCTTCTATGACACCCACATTTGCTGCAGAGTTAAAAAATATTATTAAAAAATTCTTGTCAAATTTAAAATTGTGTTTAAAATTGTGTTTTCTATAGGAGTTGCCACGCCCCTTTCAACTAACTGCTCCGATTTTGGTGCGGTGACTAAGAAGGATCTTGTACGATTTCTCATAAAATTTTATTCAAAAATGTTAAAAAAAAGTCGCGCATATAAATTTAAATGTTGGGTTATTTGGGTGGTGTCACTCCTCTTTGTTCACTCCTCTTTTGTTGTTACCTGGGGTAGGTAGAATATGCTCAAAAATTTTAGAAAAATCAGCCGTTTGGGCCTGATGATGCAACATAATACCGGCAGACAGAAAGACAGATAAACAAACAAACAAATTTATAACATTAATAATAAAATATAATAGGATTTATTTTATATAACATTTCGAATATAGGGAAAGCTATATAGAGAAGAAATTTCGATTATAATATTTGTTTCATTATAAGTCGGTGCAAAAATCTGACATGCTGTCAGTGTGATATAACACAATTTAAGTGCCAAAGGTCGCCTTTGTACAAAAACAGTTTTCGTAAAGCGCTAGTCTATGTAGTGTTCATATTCATCAGGGTGTATACTCATCACTGCTGCCAGATAATGAGATTAACCTTTAAATTAGGGATTTGAAAATTTCTTGATAAAAATAGCTTAAGCTATTAAATTAATGACGTATTGTTTTTAATGCAGAACTTGATAATTAATTTTATTTACTATTCTAGAATCTATGAATAAATCATAATAACATCATATCAATCATTTGATACTATTCAATGTCAATGATTTATTATAATCCTGTAACGGCCTAAGTTATAATTTTACATAAATATTATTTGTTTTTACCTTTTTCTGATTATTTATTGTATTTATGTTTATTATTATTTTTTGTCATTTCTATTTTTACCGTAAGGAAAGGGACACCCTAATAATTTATATATTTTTTTGTGTTACAACTCCAGAATATGTTTTAGTTACACTCATTCTCTCTATTCCAATTATTTACTTCCATTATTTACTGGAATTACATTTTTAATTTGACGAGAGGTTAGCTGGTTAAGTTATTTAATAATTTTTGTCACTCCTGATGCAAACATTAACAAATAAAGATCTGTTAAATTTATAACGCGTCTTTCATTACAAAAACATAAAACAATAAAAGCTAAGTCGCAAGAGGACCTTGGTGACCATTGTGACTAGCTTATACCGAGGGCGAATACTGGCGTTTTTCTGCCTTATTCGAACCGGTGATCACTTTTTAAAATATAATTAAATAAATAATAAAGGATTAAAACCCCTTTATTACAATCCGTATTTATTAAATTTTGATTCAATTGATTAATTTGTTGTGATTATGTTTGCAAATTATTTGAGCTTAACAATTTAACCACATATGTGCTTGATAAGGAGACAGAAACTTAGCAAACTATTAGTTTTTAATAGGTTTTTTGTTCAGGCTCTGCCTTCTTTTAGAGGCTCTATCTTGTCCAAAACTTTGGCTTCTGAAGAGATATTTTGCCGGATCGAAATATCGTTATTTTGTTTTGTTTTTGTAAATATAAGGAGGTTGAAAGCCTCCTCAAAGTATATAAAAAATACATAACAACAAAAACTAATTTTTGATTCCCTTGATTTGTTAAAGTTTAATTAATTAATTAATTCTATGAAAAGAAATAAAAAAATTAAATTGATTCTCTGAATTTAATATTAAATGAATAAAGTAGAAAATAATTCAAACAATGGACAGAATTTTGGAAATCGATTCGTTAAAAATTAAATCAGATCTAAAAATTAAATAAAGGGATCAGATCATATTTTTAAATAATTTTTAGTTTCGCAAAGTCAACAAAAGGATAGACGTGTTATTTATTCGGTCCGTGAATTTATTAAAATATCGGCTTATTAGTGTTTAAAAAAATATATAAAAAACAACAGCGCTTGGACGCTTAAAAAATAATATATTTATTACAAAAAACAAATAAATCGTGTTCAATTTAAAATTTAAATATAAAAAAAAACATTTATAAAAAAACCCTTAACAAACAGGAATTTGTTTTGTTTGTTTTGTTTATTTTTTTCTTTTCTTTCTTATAAAGAAAAGAGCATATGAGCTCTATAATTGAAGAGGAGAGAAGGCTCAGTGCAAATGGCAGAAATGCCTATGTTTTTCTAAAGGGAGATAACATCAATGTTAATAAAAACATTAGTGATCCCAATTACAACAAAAATTATTTAACCGCAAAAACAATTGAGAGATCCCGTTCATGTTCTCCTTTACTCTCATGTGAAAAAATTAAAACCAATAACACAAAGGAACATGAAAATATAAAAGTACCAACAAATACAGTGCCCAGTTTAACAACAACACACAAAACGCTGTCTGCTTTGACTTCACCAAAACCTACAGCTACAATATCAACAAATAGTGAGATTATTAAAACACCAACAACATCTTCTGCTACGTTAAACAGTGATATTAATATTATGGCTTAACCTAATAACTTAAAACAGCTCCAAAGTATGCTTCACTTTCCGTCAGTAAGTAGTTTAACTATTAACCCCTCAACTGGCGCAACACCCAATGTTGACCTGCCAGTCATCATTACCGCCAAACCATTGGTACAGACTGGATTAGACAGGTATGTTAAAATAGTTAAGAGGAAAAGAAGCCCAAAATCGGCTAAAACAGCTCCCTATCCTAAGCTTAGTAGAGCTGAAATAAATGTCACTCAATCCCAAAACCGTTTTACCATACTGGAAAGTGAAGATAATGATGCCCCGGTGATACCTAAACCACAAAGACCTCCCCCTATCTATCTAAGAGAGCAAAATTCAAATGAATTTGTTAAAACCCTAGTCAGCCTTATTGGGGAAAACTCTTTTTATATTGTGCCAATAAAAAATGGCAAAATTGTTGAAACTAAGATTCAAGTTCAATGTGAATTCAATTTCAGAAAATTAGTATCATTTCTTGAATCCAGAAAGAAAAATTTTTATACTTACCAGTTGAAGAGCAGCAAAGGTCTACAGATAGTGATTAAGGGTATTGAATCATACAATGACCACTTGAAGTAAAGAAGGCAC
The DNA here is from genome assembly GCA_949748255.1 of Eustalomyia histrio. Classification (NCBI taxonomy): domain Eukaryota; kingdom Metazoa; phylum Arthropoda; class Insecta; order Diptera; family Anthomyiidae; genus Eustalomyia; species Eustalomyia histrio. The sequence goes on from OX456527.1 coordinate 48,859,237, forward strand.
TCGAAATCAACGGCTTTAAAGTTAAGTCCGTTGTTTATATTAGAAACCGGGATAAGCTCCCCCAACCCCTTTTCCGAGTTGAATTAGAGTCTGGCGATATCAAGTTGAAGAAAAATGAAACACACCCTATTTATCAACTTAGGTACTTGCTACACTATAGAGTTACAGTTGAAGCACCACATAAGCGACGAGGACCTGCTCAGTGTACGAACTGCCAGGAGTATGGTCACACTAGGTCTTATTGTAGACTACATGCAGTTTGTGTAGTTTGCGGTGAGCTGCATAGCACAGCTGACTGCACCAAACCAAAGACAGTAAATACTGAAAAGAAATGTAGCAATTGCGGTAACCCCATACTGCTAATTACAGAGGTTGTGAGGTATATTTAAAATTCATTGAATCCCTGGTTCAAACTGTTACTAACTTTACAAACTCAATGAGTAATATGATGCAAGAGATGATGAGAAATCAGTCTATTTTAATGCAAGCTTTGTTAACTAAAGGGTGTCCCAAGAAGAACGCAATTAGATATTAATACCCACACATCGACTTTCGCTGACGATACTGCAATCTTAAGTGTCCACGATGACTCAAAAATAGCGTCTAGAATGTTACAGACTCACATTACACAATTGGAAGCTTGGTTGGATAAGTGGAAAATTAAGGTGAATGAACAGAAATGTATCCACATTACCTTCACACTGAGAAAAGAGACGTGTCCACCCATTAAAATTAATAATCTGAATATACCCCAACACACATGTGTGAAATATCTCGGTATTCACCTTGACCGTCGACTCACGTGGAAAAATCATATAGATGCGTAAATAACTCAGATGAGGCTAAAAACTGCTCAACTCGCTTGGCTTACTGGCAAAAACTCTAAGCTAGGCCTCATATACATTTACAATTCGATCATGAAACCCATATGGTGCTACGGAATTCAGCTCTGGGGTACTGCCTCTGCGTCCAATATAGGGAAAATCCAGAGAATGCAAAATAAATTCTTGAGGACGATCACGAACGCACCCTGGTATGTTAGGAATTACAACATACATAAAGACCTGAATGTACCCCTGGTCAAAGATGAAATTATTAGACACTGTCAACGCTATTTAACAAAACTGGAAACACACCCCAACATACTAGCCCGTAACTTAACTAATAATCACGGCCACCAGCGTCTTAGGAGGAGGGACACTGCGGATCTGGTCCGCTAATAATATGGGGAAATAATGGTCCCAGTTGAACCACATAACATCAGTCTGGCACTGGCTGGACTTAACAATTAATATTTAGTTTTAAGATTTGGATAATTATTGTTAGTTCACAGTCTTTAAAAGTGAAGATTCAATAAATAATATGAAATATGGAAAAAAAAATATTTTTAAAGGTCTACTTTAAAATTAAAAAAAAAAAAATTTAAAATTTGAATTTTTTTTAAAATTTGAATTCTTTTATTAGATCACTCTTTTTTGTAGAATATTTATATATAATTTTAAGCAAATAAAAATATTTTGTTTGTGTTTTTTATATTTGATAAAAACATACTTTTTTAAAAACAAATTATATTTTATTAAAATAAATAAAGTGAAGTGTTAGATTGTCAAGGGTTTGGTTGTTTTATAAATTTTTATTTTTTATAATTATTATAGAAATATTTTTTCGCATCTTTTTTTAGCTAAAAATTAATAAAAAAAAACATATTAAAAAATAGTTTACAATAAATGCGTTGCGGAAAAATATTCTAGAGAAAAGGGTTAAAGAATGAAAAAAATATGTTTTCATCAAACTTTATTTTTTAGAAAACACTAAGAAAATATTTTTTTTCTTTCTTGTTTTTTTTTTTTTTTTTAATAAAAACAACGGTTGCTTCGACGCGTTGATATGTATGTATATTTGATAATAAAAAATTTTAAATTTTTTAATTGATTTTAATTTGGAATTTCAATCAAAAATTTGATTAAAATTTTAAAATTTATTTTTGCTTTGAGTTTTAATTAAAATTTTAGTTCATAGAATTGAAACTATAATTAAAAATCTTCAAGACTTTTCATTAAAAATTTAATTGATATGATTAAAAAATAATTAAAAAAATTTTTAATAAATTTTTACAAAAAAAATCCTTAACTGCTCCAAATTCAATTAAATTTATAATTTTTTTTACAAATATTTTAATTAAAACTTGATTTTAGTTTTATCTGTGTACAGTACAAAACCTATGTCACGAACGATAAACAAAAAAAAAATACATTGATGAAATGTTTTTGACATCAAATTTATATGTACAGTAAATTACGGATAAATGGAACTGTCATTAAAAAAAGGTCACTCTTGCGTTTGTTTAAAATGATTGAATTTTCAATCCCTTTAAACACATACATACATATATAAAAAATAATTATATTTCCTTTAGTTAAGCTGTGTTCTACTTACAATAAATTTACCGTGTGTATGTATAGGGAATCCATGATAATGAAAATAGTTGTTTTCACAGGTATGTCTGTATAGGATAACATTGAAAATTGAAAAATAATGGTCGGTACATGATGATGTTTGCAAAAAAAAAAATAAATAAAATATGTATACCTGAATAAATAAAATGTTGTGCCAATTACAATCAACAAAATCGATATTTAAAATTAAATTGTGATATTTTATACATTTGATTATTTAAAGATATTCTTTTAATGCGAATTCGTAAGAGCGCTCAATGTAGCACATTTTGATACTTCAACATTAGCATCACTTAAAAACAAAAACAACAAAACTTGCCAAATTCCTTAATAGAAAATGCACTAAAAAAAAGATGTGAACTAAAATGTAATTTAAAATTTCCTTCAAAATAGTTTATAAATTGTCCTTAATTTAAGTAAAATTTTATAAAAACTTAGAAAAATTTTCTTAAAAAGAATAAAAATTCCTAAGTTTGAAGAAAAATGAAATAGTTTATACATTCAGAAATAGTTTATATATTTCCTAAGTAATATTGCTTGATTTCAGGAAAAGAAAAACAAGTCAATTTAATAAAAATTTTTTAATTTTAAGAAAAAACATTAAAGTTTTCAGAAATTTGCATACTCAAATGTAATAAAATAAAGTTTAGTTAAAAAAAATTTAGGACATAATTTACTCCCAATTAGTTCTAAAAATGTGTCTAACTTAAATCAAGAAAATACTTGAACTTAATGTGTGTTCATTTTTTGTTTGCTAGTAGTAAAATTAACTAAAATTTAGAAAGCCATTTCCAAATTCAGTTTTTAAGTATACCACTTTCTAATTTTGAAGAATTGTTTTCTTAAAACTAGTTCAGACAATTAAAAACAAAAAGTAATAAATTTTTCCCATGTAATAATTAAAATTTACTTGATTTTAGAAACTGATAAACTATTTTTAGAAAAAAAATTTTATGCAACTTAGTTCAGATAAATTTTACAAATTTTAATAAAATATTCTTTTTTTCAAGTAAATGTTTTCTAACTTTTAAAAAATAACAAAATTTGGTATAGAATTTTTTTTTTGTTGGAACACGTTTAATTTATTTTTAATATTATATTCCAAAAAACAATCAATTAAAAGCAAACCAGTTAGTTTTCCTAATTTACAAGAAAAAATATTATTATATAAAAGAAATTAAAGTAACCATTAAAAAAAACTATCGTGCATGATTGTAATTTTTGGTTGGTGATCGCGTGTGAGTCAAAAATCTCTCTCGTTCCCATCTCTAATCTAAATAGCCTTAAATATTAAACTTAAAGTAGCTTAAAGTATATTTAAAAATTTGGCGAGCAAAGGGCAACATATTTTGAATTTGCGCTTTTATGTAATAAATTTGTTTGTTGACTACAATACAAAATATCGCATGCACATTTTGTTCATTACGGCATAATGGCTTTCCTATAATTGACATAGCGCTTATTAAACTTTATATTTATCGAACTATTTTTCACTTAATAATACAAAAGTTTACATTTGTATATGTCAATTATAGTTTAAGCTAAAAGTCACATAAAATAAACTTATGACTTTTCCATTTTCTAATAATATCAAGAAATGTAACTGTGATATTTTGTATATTTGCAACAATTTCCTAAAATAAGTTAATTTAAGAAGACAAAGGACGCCCAGTGTTCCTTAGCCATAGATGCCGTGTGTCACATAGGGCTACCATTTTTGTAGTTCTCTCAAGCAGAACCGTTAATTAACTACGAAAAGGATCTGATTTTGTCACAATTTATTACGTTTCAGGATATCCTCCAGTAAATTTTTTTAATTTGTTTACCTTTTTGCTAATCAAATTTTATTTATATTTTAAATACATGAATTTAGTATAATTGAATTTAGTTTTAAGAAAAAATGGTATAGCAAAAAGCTTGTTAAGAAAGTGTCCTCACAAAGCGGAAGTCCTCCGAAAGTGGGAAAATACCTACTCAATGAGTTTCAAGTACTGTAAAATATATGGTAAAAATACTTTTACCATAGAAGCAGGATAAGGATAATTTTCACTTAAAAGAAGTGCTATTTAACTTGTTGTTAGAAAATATTTTCTTATTTTTAGGGAGTTAAGTCGTAGTTTTTAGTAAAAAAAAATTATCTAATAAATTTAAATAAAATAAAATTTTTCTTAAAACCAAGGAAACATTTCCTAACTAACAGTACAATTTTAGATGATGTATGAACTAATTGGAAGAAAATTTTACTGTTTTCTAATAAAAATTTACTTCTCAATAGTAAAATTTTTCTATAATTTAGAAATTTTGACCAAATTTTAAGTAAAATTGTTTCTTAATTTCAAGGAAAATTTTATTAAATATTGGTAAAAAGTGCCTTTGATGCCGTTTTCATTTCAATTTTTCCTCTAAATAAGTTAATTTTTCTAAATTCTAGTTCATTTTATTTTTTTAAGTGTGTGAAAAATGGACAGTTTAGTGTATAACAATATTCTTGAAACGAGAATGATTCCGCATGCTGAGTGCAATGTGCCACTTTAGTGTGTGTTTCATCACAATGATGACATGAAGCCGTAACAAATAATCTTATAAAATCCATGCTGCACAGATGTACCTAAGTAACAAAAATTATAAAATCATGTAGGAAATATTAAATTGTTACATCTGCATTGTTTAAGTTGTTTTTTGTTTAATATGTTTCTTAGAGTATATAAATATTAAAAAATTATAAAAAAATATTATTGTTTTTTGCCAATAAACTACCCAGCAAAAAAAAGTGGTAGTCATTCTGTGACTATAACTTCTTTCATTGCTTCCTAAACTTCAGTTGACATTCTTTTATGATTTTTTGGTGTTATTCTAAGGCACTTCCAAAAGAGTTCATGTGTTCATATTTCAAATGCAGTGATCTGGATATAAACCCGAAGCATATCCTAAAAAATCACTCTTCATTATTTCTAAAGCATAAGTTATGGTATATCGTATATTTTTTTTGGAATTTAAAGCATTTATTCAAATTGAAAAAAGAGTTCTGATGAACTTTTTTAATTTTATTTATTAAATCATGTTTTATATATTAGTTTAAAATTTCATGAGGATTACAATTTATGCAGTTTTGCAATTTTTATAAAAGTTTTAAAAAATCAAGAAACCCAGATTTTTTTTGACCTTTAATTGAAACTAGCTGGCCTGTCATTTACATTTTTTCAGCTTTAAATATTTATGACGACACAATCTGTGCATTTTTGCATTATTATTATTTAACACTACACCATTTCCAGATTTAATTCAGAATTTATCAAAATAATTTTAAAATTGTGTAAAAATTATTTCAAATTGCCCAAAAATGTTTTTAAATTGTACAAAAATTATTTAAAATTGTTCAAAAATATTTCAAAATTGTCTAAAGATGTTTCCAAATTGTACAACCAGTTTCTAAATTATCCAAAAATATTTTAGAATTTTCCCAAAAAATTCATTAAAATATTTGAAAAATGTTTCAAAAATGCTTTTTCACTAATGCAGAATTATTTATTTGTTTTAATAAAGAGAATTTGTATATCAATGCATAAATTTCATCAAAGCTTAAATATTACAAAGTATAGGAACATTTTTCACTCATGCATCAGAATACCAAATCATTGTATTATCCTGGCTTCCTAAGAGTAAAGTATGAGTAATGCTAGTAGCTACATTTGAATACTTCCTTCCTATGACACACTAATGTTAAATTCATCGATGAAACCATTAGAAAAGAAGTGATGCCTTTGCCATAGTAGTGATGCTTTTATTGCTTCTTTGGCAGCTTCATTTTTGCTGGGTAGTTATATTCTGAAATAAATAACGTTATTTATTTTATGGCGTTTGTTGTTTTTATTTTGCACAACACTGTATGTATCTCTATATAAAAAACAGAATTAATGATAAAAAAATAAAAAAATTCACCATTTATAAAATTGAGATTGATATCAGTCATATCAAAAATAAATGACATTTGATTTTGTTTAAATATGTCGATATTTTTTTTAGTTCTTTTAAATCGAAAAATAAATGGTTTATTTTCTGCTATCATTGTTAACAATAACCTTTATTGATAACCTCACCTTTTTTATGTTTTGCTTTATAAAATGAAATTTTTTTAAATTAAAACAATATAGATTAAAATTATGGTAGTTAACCGAAATGATGGGGTAATGCTATTTCGGTTATTTCTGGAACGGCATTTTAAGGTTACACTCATAATAATTCATGCTTAAAAATACAAATTTATTTTGCGAAAATCTTTTTTTCTTACAATATACAAATATTTTGTATAAATTACAAAACTTTCGTATTTAATAAAATTTTGTAAATTTACAAATTTTCTAAATAATACAAACATGATTTCATAAATCAATTGTTTTGTAAAATATAAAAAAAAATGGAACATCACAAATTTCGTTAATAATACAGCTTTGTTTTTGCACAAAATTATTTTGCATTTTAACAAAATATTTATATTTTTACAAATATTTTTTTGTATTTTTACGAAATTTCGTAAAATATACAAATTAAAATTTGCTTCTATTTACGATGTCATTTGTATAAAATTTTAAATTTGAATCGGCCATAAAAAAATTACTGATTATTTTTCAAATTTCTGGTTTCATTGGAAAGGTTGAACTTTGTCATTAATGAATGGAAAACAATATCACTCATGTGGCTGTGTGACATGTGGCCCGGTCTAGTTTAAACCAAATGTTGTCCATGCCATTCTTTTGAATTTTTGAAAACAAAAATTTGTTGAGCATGACACGGTAACGCTCACCGTTGACGGCAACGGCGTCTGCTCATTTTCGAAGAAAAATGACAGAGTTCAACCTTTCCAACAAAAACCACAAATTTGAAAAAATAATTAGTACTTGTTTCTCATAGCCAATTCAAATTTAAAATTTTAAATGACCCACCCTATATTACAAAATTTTGCATAATAAAATAAACCACAGTTATTGTATATTTTACCTATGGAAGACTATAAGTGTAGCAACAGTATTTCAAATTTTTCGGTAATGATATTTTAAGGGTAATATTAGTTTGTTATTTCGGCGCACAGTGCATTTTTTTTTTTTACAAAAACCCAAATAAATGGAAAAGCAACAAAAACAATATCAGCATATAGTTTGAAAAATATTAAATATATATTTACAGCGGTATTCATAAAAATTTTAAACAGCATTTCAAATCAATTTTAAGCAAAATTTGCTAAAATTGTATTCATAAACGAATTTTAGCTTAAAATACCTTTTTTAAACCTTGTTTAAATAAACGAATTTTAAAATTGGTTCGATCCTATTTTAAACCTATTTTAAGATGACATTCTTGCTTTATGTTTATTTTCATTTTAAACATTTTTGCAAAAAATTGGCATTTAAACAAAAGAAGTTATTTGTTTTTGTTTAATAAATAATGGACCCTCTATATTTGATGAAAAGAATTGGTAAGAACCATTTTTATATGGAAAATGTGATATTTTTAATTGTATTTTGTTTATAATAGAAACTATTGCCCAAATTTCAAACAATCGTCATACGAAAATTTACAAAAAGAGGAGCGACCCGTTTTCAATTCCGGATAAAAAATTTAAGCAAAAATAATAATATTTTTGGGTATTATTCATTGTGTTTTATAGTGGTGTGTTGTTTAATCAAAACAAAGAAAATAAAACCGGTTATTTGAATACTTTTTTATCTACAATAATATCATTATCTATGTAACACTTTTAATGGGCATTTTGTTTTGACTCTTTTTCTTTTTTTAGTTAATAAACAAGTTTTCATAAATATTTTCTTTAAAAAAAGAATATTTTTCTGAACGATTAATATGACAAATAAAAAAATACAGTGTTGCCATCTTTAAGTTAAAAAATCATTAAATCGTTTATTAGTTAAAATAATGATTATGAATACGAATTTTTAATAGACCTTTTTTAGGCTTAAAACGTTTTTTAACTCAAATGCATTTGAAACTTGAATTAAGATTTTTTTATGAATACCGCTGTTAATATACAATGTATAAACATGTATTTTTCGAGTAGTGCATAAATTGAGTAGTTAAAATTGATTTTATTCAACCCGTATAAAAACGATCATATCTGAATAGATCTTATAACATCTAATTAAAATCTCAAATAATACGTCATTGATCTCACCTTGTCTAACAGTAGCTTTGGCTCTTTGGCCTTGATGACATATTTATTTCTGTCGGATAACTTTGCTATCCAGAAGGCTCCAAGAGCGGACTGAAAAGCGTAAGGAGATCTATTACATCAGAATGTGCATACCATACCTGAACTTAGTAGCACAGATTCAGTTAAAGTTGAGTCAAAGACATTGGACAGAATTCTAGTTGTGCGTTGAGCAAAAGCAGCCTGGGTGCCTCTGTCCGCGTCTCTGTCCGCTGGTGGAAAGCATCGCAACTTCTTCTTGTATTTCCTCTGTATGAGATGTACATTGGGAAAGTCAAAGTCCTTTCAGGATTTTGGGCTCTGTGAAGCAGTTTATTGGACAACAGCCTTAAGAATTGTTATTTAACCATTTGCTTCTGGTAAAATTCAGGGTGGCTGGTGTATGGCATACAGGGTAGTTACGGATTAATCGTAACTTTAAATCCAAAGGCTCTGATGATATATATCCTTTAATGCTAAGGATATATATAAACTCAGGATGGATGACTTTACTTTGGCAAAGAAATTTTAACCAATCTATCCATTGTTCATTCATTCTATTGAATATGGGACGAATGATGAAAAACTTCATTCGATATTTGATATTACTCTGAAACCCTCTGAACAAAGTCCTATCTGAAGAAGAAGATCCAGTAAGTCGGTTCTTCATGATATTGATTTCAAGATTGGAGAGGTCTAGTTTTGAACTCGATGAGGTATTCGGCCCCCCGGTTCTTGTTAAATGCATTAACTTTATGTTATCTTAAAGGCTGTAGACCGCTGAATGTTAGTGGGCCACAAAGTTCACAGTTGAGTGCAGTAGAGGATGTCAAGCTTTAAATATAGAGAAAAATTTTCGTCCATTTTGGTTTCTACAACTGAAATCTTTTTGCTTAACACAACCATATTCGGTTAATACCAGTATAACTGAATTTTATTCGCAACACCAAAAATATCTAGATATTACACTTGAATTTCGTTGAGCTAACCGAATTTATAGGTTGTCGAAACCAAAATACACTCTTCAAATCGGTTGGCAATTTATTTTTCTGTATGCATGTGTGCACTTCCAAGCTTATACAGATGAAGTTTGTACTTTGGTATCTGTGATTCAGATGAACAGCTAGTGCATCAGTTATGGGATAGCTGTATTGTTTACGGACAGGAGTAAACAGACTTCCGATTTGGAACGAACTGGAGATTTTTCGGCAATGTCGGAGAGCTTTTGGAAAAACTTGGGAGATGAAGCCTACAGGTGTGCACTGGTTGTAACATGCAGTTATTGGACCCAATATGGCAAATACATCTGTAGTCTGGTCTACTACAGCAATGGTGAAAGCTATTCGGGCAGAGCTGCTGCTCTGGATATCACCTGGATATGTGTGTTATATTAGGTATATTCCAGGAGATCATTATATACAGGGCGTGGCTATGATTTCAATATTAACCCTTTGGAAGAATTCCCCGTATCGAAATATATAGAATTTATGGAGTAATCATTCCGTGTAGGAAATACTGCAGCAACACAACTGAACTAGTTGAGAATTATTTTGATACTTTTTACACTGATGATTTTAGTACCTCCAACGGTAAGGGGTCCGGAAGGTATCTGGACATTGTGAACAAGTATTCGGATGTCGTGGGGAGAATGGCAACAGTCTTTTAGACTGAGATTTTTGCTAATTTGGATATGAGGAATAGCTGCAGCGTTTGCTACTTTTTCTAAAAGTAACTTTAACTATCACACTTACAAAAAGAGATTCGTAGTTGCAACCGAATTTTTTCCAACCTAATTTTTGTTGTTCCAGGTACAATTAGGATTATAATATTCTACAATTAGACATTCCAAAAATATATATTTAACACCAATAGACAAAATTGGTTGCAGTTCGATGAAAACCATTAACATTTATTTTAAATGATGTTATTTTGTTTAGATTGATAAAGCTTAAATGTGGTACTGAGAATAAAAAGAGGGAAAGGAACTAAAACAATCATATAATCCAATTGTGGGTGTTTCCAATCGATTAAAACAATAAAATTCATTATGAAATTTTTAGAGAATGTAATCAATCAAATTTATTAAAATGGTAACTACAAATATGGTTTTCCTGATCAAATATTTCAAACAATTAGGGTTTCAGTAGAACCAAACTAATTGTGGATTTCATTGATTATAGATGGCATTAATGAGTTGTATTGCTAAACGAATTTTATAATATATTTGTTTGTTATTTAAATTCAAAATTAGCCATCTTTATAAGTCAGAGTTAGAGAGCTAGCCTTTTATCCCGAGTTCAAATTCTGGAAAAGGTAAACATCCAAATGGTTAAATTACAAATATATCAATTAAAATTAAAATTAGATGTGGTGCAGTAAGCCAGAATGCACAGGTTCAATACCGGAAAAATTTAAAAATAAAATTTTTTGGAACGTAATAATATTTATGTGAAATATAAAATAAAAGGCAAATATAAAATATATATATATAAAATAAGGCAACTGAATATTGGCTTTCATAATAAAAAATATAATTTAATAAAAAGACAGTTGTCTTAACCGCCAAAATTCGATTGGCAATAACTTTTATGGCCACAACTGATACTGTTTTCTGGATGGACTAATAGATACTCATTCTACAATTTTTATTTTTAAATTAAAATTTTGGATGCCCTTTGTCATACTCATGATTTTCCTCTAAACTTATTTAAATTTTTTGAGACAAATTTTACACTTGAATATTTTTCATGTTTGAACACATTTGTTTAAAAATAAAATTGCACTTATTACAGAAACTAATTTGTCTTCCAATTTTAATTAATTCAAAAAATTATTTTAAAAACATGCTTATGTTCTTTGTATAATTTGAACTCAAAAACTCTTAGACTATTACACTGTGTCTCTACCCACTGCACCACAGACACTTATAAATATTTGTTGTCTAATTAAGAACATAATAATAATATCAAAATATTGTTAGAGTAACTGACTGTGGTTTATTTAAAGAGTTATCCGTACATTTGTTTTTAAAATAATAATCCATTAAAATACAGAGATATATATTTTTACATTTATTTAAAAAATAAATAACACAAAAATACGGATTATCTATTACAGTTAATATTTTCATTTAAAATAATTTGTTAAAAAAAATGGTTTTAATTTTGTATAGTTAATTGTGTGATGGTTAAAGATCGTTTATTTTTACATAGGTTGTAGTTAATTTTTATGACATTAAAAAAATAACTGAATAAATGAGTCATCATTTATTTTTCGGATTTTGTGGTTTATTATTTGAGAGTAAATAAAGGAAAAAATCATTACTCTTTTACTGATTTAGTAGTTAATTAGTTGACAGTTTAAAGAGTTAAATATCAAAAATACAATTTATATTTATCAATTTGTAGTAACTTTATTCACAGTTAAAATAAAAAATAAATTATGTAATTTTTGCGAATATGGAAAGTTACTTTTTTAACTGTTAAAAAAAAATAAAAACTTTTTTGATTTAAATTAAAAGTAAGTACACTGATTTTTCAATGATTTTTCATTTGTTTAAAATAATAATCTATTTTTAATGTTTTTATTAAAATTTTATTTAAATGACAAAATCTTTGTTAATTATTTGGTTGTTAGTACTGAAAGGAGTTTAGTACCTAATTTTTTCAAATATTATTTGACAAGATCAATGTTTATAATTCTGGTTGCTTTTATAAATTTTCTGTTCATAATAATTTAATTTAAATTTTCTGATGAGGGATTTTAAGTATTTATGATTAACCTTTAACTAACGAGGTGGTGGTAAATTTTACCCTCTCTTTACATTTTTTTAAAATTCTCCCTTCTATTACGCTCAATCAATTAATTTTCTTAGTATCTTCTCAAAGTGTAATCATTGTTATTCAGTTGTATTTTGGCTGAGCTAGACATAGCATGAGCGGAGCTACGCACATGCTGGTGTAAAAATTACCACTCGTCAGCATTTACGTAAGTTTTTCTTTAAAAATATTTTACCACCACGTCAGCGTTAGTGTAAGTATTTAGTAGACACAAATTTACCCCACATCAAAATTATTGTAATATTTCCATGGAATTATTTTTACCACTCCTCCGTTTTCTTGTTGGTAAAAAATTTTTTATTTCAAAAACGTTATATGATACATTTTTAAACTACACTACAAATCTGCTGTAAACTATTTTATGGAAAAAACGGGTTCAAGTGGTCAGCATTGGAACCAACACGCTGCGTAAAAACTCTACATAAATTTGTGCGGTTACGTTTCTGCACAACCGCAATCGGAAAAGTATTTATGTGGTTATTGGTCGCGTTTTAGAACATGCAAATACAAAATTAAAAGAAATTATATATGCTTATATGGTTTTACAAAAAATGTCACTATTTTATCCTACGTGCCTCGTCAAAATCGTGCTGTTGTATTATTATCCTCGATGCATCACAAAAAAAAAGATGATCCTCTCATTTTAAAAACTTGCAATGAAAGCTGATTATAACAATACAAAAGGTGAAGTGGATGAGCTTAATAAGAAATGCTCGATTTATTCATCCGGTCGATGTACACGCCGCTGGCCATTAGCCATATTTTATAGAATTGTGGATATTTGTGGTGTCAACTCTTTCATTATTTCAATCTTCATAGGATTATGATAACAGCTCAAGGGGAGAATTTTAAAAAAGTTTGCAAGACAAATTATTTTACCACATTTGCAAAGACGTCAACACAACCAAAAGCTCCCTCGTTTATTACGAGACACAATTGGTAACATTTTGGGTCCGGACTCAGTACCTCCGCCTTCGCCTCCAGTAGAGTCGATCCCTGTTGCTCGTAAGCTATGCTACATATGCCCAACTAGGCTAAAGCGACAAACTACACACTTTTGTCTGCAATGTAGTAAGCCAATGTGTAAGGGATGCAGCAAACGTATATGCTTACACTGTGCGAACACAGATTTTGATGAGTAAAAAACCACCTAAAAGGTGGACCTGCAGTTTCTATACCTGACTATTTTTTTTTATGATCTCTTTTATATTTTTAAATGTATACATTTGGCTATAAAAAAATGGCCTTTAAGTTTTCGTTTTTTTTTTTAATTCATATTTTTTTATAAGTTATTTATATATCGTTTTTTTATATTAAAAAAAAAGGGTTGTGAAGTAAAGTACCTTTTTTATTTAAACGAATAAAAAAAAATTTGTTTTCTTTATTTTTTGTAATTAAAAATATAATAGCTTATTTTTAAAAAACAAATAACTATCAAAAAATATTTTCTACAACATTTTTTTAGTAAAATTAAGAGGGGTAAAATTTACCATCACGACATAAACTATGTCCCAAAATTTCACCTCGGCGGTTAAAGGTTAAAAATATTGAATAACGATAAAACCGTTGGGATACCGCGATAGAATTCCACACAATTTATTTCCTATATACATCTATCTATTTTATGCTTCATTTATGGACTCTTTAATATTATAAAATACTGGCAATAGTGTAAAAACACTAAAGGTTAATAGAAATTTAAATCAAAAAACCAAAATCTATGGAAAATATTTTAACAGAAACAATATTTTTCTTTAATAAACAAAAATGAAAAGTTATAGAAGTTTATCTAGAAACATGACTACAAGCATCATTACTGCCACAACTAAAATCAAAAAAAAAAAAAAATTGCAATTAACATTTGTGAAAATATTGGAAATATCTTGCCATTGTAGTACCATCCAATAACACCAACCACAGTTTGAGTTATTTCCTGTTGTCCATACTTGTTAATATGCAGGCCTCTTGTATTTTTCACATTCATCTAATGCTGGGTATATTTGTTGAAAAATCTACAAAATCGATTTTATTGTTGGTATCATTGCTTAAGTTTTCATGTTTCCTTGTGAAATTCAAAAAATTTAACAAATGGAAAAAAATTATCAAAGAACTTGACAGATGTGTAAAACACAAATAGAAACACTTATACCATAAAGAGAACATTTAAGAGACACTATCTGTAAATTTCAACCATTACATATTTCAGTTTATATATCTATAGGCTTTACGGCAAGTTTGGCATTTATCTTTAGCCAAGAACTTCGATTATTCTCTCTGGGTTGGTTGCCATTTAATTGGCGTCATTCATCCTATAACTATACGTCTGCTAGTTGTTATAAATTTTTTTGTAAATTTTTTGAAATTTTACAAAACTTTGCAAATGATAATTTTTGCACCTGATATGGGCAGGTATCATAGGGTCATATTAAATTGCTATATACACATGTGGCACGTTTCTGTTATGATGAAAGTTAAACATTGCAGGAAAATATGGAGAAATTAAATTAAAGTGTGGCAGATCATATGCATTTGCATAGGTTAATGGAAAAAAGGAAAAAAAAAACAATCTTCAAAAAAACATTAATATCTCAAGTACTTATTTTATTTCAGTCTCTACGAATCTATTCAAGACATTATATCATAACACATACTGTTGCAATTTTTTGTGTCATTAATAGAAGTGTTGCCATGGTTGTCCTATTATTTTTCATTAAAGATCAATTTTATCGCATTTTGTTTGTACTAGCGGATAAAGCCTTTAAAGCCCGGGATTGCCACGAGTCGACAACTGTAATCATATTAAATTATATTTTTAGTTGTGAAAGCCAATATTCAGATGTACAACTTAATATTTATATTCCGGTATCGAACCCGGCCAATCAGATTCATAGTTCACACCAATCAATACCAATCATTAGTGACGTCTATTATCAATACAATCCAAAATTCCGTTGCTTCTACTGAAACCTTAATTAAATGATATATTTGATCAGAAAAACCTTACTCGTAGTTACCACTTTTGAATAACGACAATTTGATAGATTGTACCAAATTACCGCACACAAATACTAAATGAATTTTATTTTAAAAGATAATTGGTTTCTTTTTCCTTTTTTTTAATTCCCAATTCAACATTTTTGCTTTATTCATGGATTTTAGGTAATTCCAAATAAATTAAATCCTTACAAATAAATCTTATCGGTTTTGATTGTGTAGAGGCGAATGTTTATTAAATTTTTTATTTGGAGGTAGCTAAAGGCGTGTTGGCGAAAGTCTAAGTCGGAGGAGTAACCTACAGGCCATTAAGAGGCAGAACTTCAACTTTTTTGGTCCTCTCCATCTATTGTCTACACTGGTGGAGAAAACTTTATAACAAATTTCAACTTCCTAGCTCCAGCGTATTGGGAAGGCTATGTCGGAGTAGAAACCTTTATACCAAATTTCACCTTCCAAGCTCTAGCAATTTTGGCACGCCATCAAGGGAGAAATTTCCCCTTTCACCCTCTCTCCCTATGCTTTTTCAAAAATACCGCCTTAGCTGATGTCTACACCGAGAAAAGAGTTTCAGAAAATACCGTCTGAGCGGATGTCTACGTCGAAGGAGTAACCTACATACCAAATTTCAACATCATAGTTCCAATTACGCATTCAGTAACATGATGCTGATTTTATTCTACAGTGAACTTTGTTGAATTATTAAATGTGAACAAGAATTTTTGTGTATGATTAAATCAAGAAAAAAGTTGATTTTGCAGTTTTCTGGCTCACAATGTACTTTTAATTTATTTTTTTTTTTTTTAACAAATTCTATATTCTTATTCTTTTAAATCTCTCTTTCATTCCTTTTTTCTCAAACTATAAAGCCAGTTCATTAATTAACTTTCTTATTTTTTTAACTTATTGTTATTAATTTATTCATATACTCATAATAATGACTTTACTTATGTAATCCAATTTGAACCACAAAAGAATTTTATTCTTAAGGTTATAATTAGGAAGAAAAAAAAACTAATAACCAATCTGGTATCATTGCGTAAGCGATTAAATTTTAAAACACAAAATATAAGGCGGTAGTGCAGGTAGATAGATGATCCTCTGTTGGGTAATTAACGCTTTAATGTTTAACTGTATCGATGGATTTAAAAGAAATCGTGTGAAGCATGTCCAGGGTTTGAATGTTGATTGCAAAGAAATTTAAATTTATGGCTGCCAATATTGCACTTTCGCTTAGCCGGTCATGATTGTTGTAATTATCGTGTAAAGCATGTCCAGGGTTTGAATGTTGATTGCAAAGAAATTTAAATTTATGGCTGCCAATATTGCACTTTCGCTTAGCCGGTCATGATTGTTGTAATTATCGCACTCGAATTGTCTCTTGATAAAACCTGGACGCCGCAATCATGTGGAAACTTTAGTGTTTGCCTTACTGAATTCACATTCATTGTTCCATTGGAAATTTTCAATAATTGATTAGGAAATCGGGCTGCTGATGGATTGATCAGATTTGGACTCTCATGTATATTGTCAATTTTAATTTATGCATGATTCGCCATAAGCACCATGTTTTCATGCAAGTACTGCCGAAATGCAAGCCTGCCATTTCTTTTACAACCTTTTAATGTATGATTAAGAGCTTCTTAAGCTAATTTATGCGTTATAGTTTATTAATCTTTTCATGATTATAAACAATAAAATAAATATAACTGAATATAGTTATATGTAATAAATAAACTTTTTCGCCAATTGCGTTCAGTACTATTATTTAACATGCTCATAAAAAACAGGATGGGGAACCTTGCTGGAAATCCTTTCCAAATTATCATATAGTCTGTATGCTCAAATTTAATATTTTTTCTAGTTTTCTTCCCTAATGACTCAATATATGTAATTAGGAATTGGTTACGTATGAGTGTTATTAAATTAATCCAAATATTACGTATACGTCACATAGAGAAGCAAACCTTGGAATATCACTTAAAACAGTGTTAGAAGTTAAATTTTAACTTTTCAAATGACACACGCAAACCTCAAGACACGTAAACTTAATTTTCAGTCGTAGAAACCGAGTTTCGAAAAATTATGTCATCTTACAAATATATTTAGATTTTAAGTGTGTAATGACTTAAGCGATCAACAATTTTTTTTAAATAAAATAGCATAAAAATCATTATCCTATTTCGCTTTTAAGTACAGTGCACGCTCGATAACGTGAACTAATTTAAACCAAGGGAGTTCACGTTAACAAAAGTGTTCACACTTTCGAATGCCAAATACGTATAAAGAATATAAGCACATATACACATTTACGTTCATATTTTATTGTTTATTTGTACATTCGTTTGTGCGCAACAGAAATAAATATCTTAGATATAGATTGTTTTATTATATATAATATAATACATATATTATTTTTATTTAAAAAAATCAGTCATCTTTCATTGTACTTTCTGCTTTTCTAACAACTGAAACACAGCTTTCTCCCTCAGACGTCTCAGTACATTCAAATCACTTTGATCGACGTCTTAATGGCTAGCCCACTGTACCGCTTTGTTGAATATTTGGACTGCTTCACTTGGTTAATTTTCTCCAGTTCTGAGATGCAGTCATCATCGTTGGATTCATCCTCCTCTTCAATATCGATATCGTTATCCGCAATGTCTACGTCTATATCATCGTTCCATTCTTGAACAATCGGTAACGTACATTCAATCTGAAATGGTTAATAACAACAACATTTTCAATAACTTACATATCTTGTGGATGGCTGCGCGTAACAACAAACCTAAGGGTTTAAACTGTGTAGGAGATCGACGGTGTGGCACATTAAGGGGCGAAGTTCAGATATCCACTGTTCTTTTAAAACGGCCAACGGTATACCATCCTCGGGATCATTCTCGTTTCCTGCAAAGTGCAAAATATTGTTCCAGCACCTAGCTAAAGTTTCTTGGCCCACACGACTCCAGGCGGCATCCAAAAGATTTATAGCTTTTTTAATGTTATTTTTTTCATCGACTCGAGTAAATCAGATTGCGTCGCTGCTATTGATGCTAAAAGGCTATTTCTGTAGTGCAGCTTCGTAATTTTTATGGCATTCTGATCCATCGGTTGAATGAGAGGAGTGACATTTGGTGGCATAAACATTGCGAAAATTTGCCCATCTTCCGATATCAGTTCAGCTTCATTAGGATGGGAAGGTGCGTTGTCGATTAGAAGAAGAGCTTTTAATGGCAACTTTTTTTTCTTTTAAAAACGCTTTCACTTAAAAAACAAGACAAACGTATATAAAAAATGTATTCAAAAATCAAAGGAGACATTTACCTGTGGAACAAATGATTCAAGAAACCAATCTTTGAATATAGTCGATGTCATCCAGGCTGACTTTGAACTTTTGTAGTCAGTGGGGCACTCAAGGTTTTTAAAACAGCGTGGATTCTTTGCTTTTCCAATTACCAAAAGCTTAAGTTTGTGAGATCCAGTGGCATTTGAACCACAAAAGAACGTAACACGCTGCTTCTCTGTCTTTACGCCTGGGGCCCTCTTTTCCAAACTGGATACGTATGTTTTTTCTGGCAGAAGTTTCCAGAATAAACCAGACTCATCAGCATTATAAAGCTGATAGTTGCTTAACTCCATTTCAGTCATTATAGCTTTAAGTTCTTTTTTAAATGGTTCCACTAGTCGAGGCTGCGAAGACAGTTTTTCGCCTGAAATTTGAAGTAGTCGAACGCCGTACCTTTTCTTGAAGCCTTTGACCCAGCCATCGCTAGCGTTGAAACCACCTTCGCTTTCCTTAAACTTTAAATTAATTTTCTTTGCTTTTTCCTTCAGCATTAAAGCACTAACTGGCCAGTTTTTATTCCGCATACGAATAAACCAGCGATAAAGAGCTTCCTCCATTTTGGGCAACTCTGAAGTGCGCAGCGTTTTTCTTTTTCCAGGCCCGGAGAATGTATTGCTTACACATTTTAAAATCATTTCTCTTTTCCGGTTAATTCCACAAATGGCTGATTTAGTAACATTATATTTTTTTGCTAGGCACGTAACACTTGATCCTTTCTTCAAAAACTCGAGAATTTCTGCTTTTTGTTTTAATGTCAAGCACACAGGTTTTTTACAACTCATTTTTACGCAGCGAATATAAGGCGAAACGCGCAGTTCAAAGCCAAAATTGCGACTAAAATGATTTGCGTGTTACATTTACAAACGAAAAGCCAAATAACTTCCTATTAGGGGACTCCCAAGAAACAGAATTATGTATTTGAAATCAAAGCTAACTATAAAACGTATAAAACAATGTTTAACCTCTGAAACGTTGAAATGTCTATTGTTCACGTTATAGAGCTTTCTTGCTTTGTTCACGTTTTAGAGTAGTCAATGCACAAACAAAAATTGTTCACGTTTTGGGGTGTTCACGTTTTGGAGTATTCACGTTATCGAGCGTGCACTGTATAAGCATCTGAAAATTTAGAATTTTAGAAATATTTTGAATTGTGTTTTTTTTTTTTTGTTTGTTTTTGGTTTAAGCAAAATATTGCATATAGAAATTTATATCAAGAGGCTAAAAAATTAAAATCGACAATATTTTTGTTACAAATAAAAAAAAAATTAAAATTAATTAAAAAAAATCAATTCTAAATGTATTATCTAGGTGAAAAAAAATATATTGAAAAACATGTTCAAAGGTAAAAATAATTCTGAAAAATTGTTGAAAAAAAATTTTAGGAAAAAAATTCCATTAAAATAATTGTTTGTTACAAAAATTTTTAAGGTAAATGTCATACATATATTTTTTACACCTAGGCATATATTGAAAATATATGACAAAATATTTTATTTACCAGAGGCTAAAATAAATGCTCAAGGGGATAATAAACAATCTAAGTAAAAATAATGATCGTCATTTCAGTGCACAGATGGACATGCTAGATCGTGGTAAAATTGCATAAGGATCATTAATTAATTTCTTTGATTTTTGAACCTTAAACCCATACATAGATGTGCTACAAACGAAATGACAAACTGATATAATTATACTCACACATCTAGAGGATAATTTAATAAATAATTTTATAAAATAAAGAAATAATTTTATAATTTTTTTCAATTTTATTTGCTTTCTTGTTTTTAATATGTTGTTTATGTTCAAGTATATTTTTTTTTTTTTAAGCATCAGCTGATACTTTGCCTTCTAGAAGAAAAATTTATACTTGCCTTCGAATATATTCAAGTAGATATTATACTAGTAAACACTTTTTCAATATTTCTTTAAAAAAAATAAAAAAATTCGAATATACCAGTTAAATTTAATTATTTTCAAAAATTTTATTGTCTCTAAAAAATAAAAACAAACTTTTCTTTTTAATTATGCATTTTGCTTTGCAAAGATTTTTTAGCAAGATACAGCAAGACATGGGACTTATCAATTAAACAGCCGAATAAATTAATGATTTCATTATCAATTGTAATGGAATTAGTTTTATTACCATTTTTCGAATAACTTAATTTTGATTTTAAGGTCTGCTTTTTTTAATCACCCAGGCTGAAAAATTGCAAAGTACTGGCAAAGCGCTAGTGACTGTCGGTTATGCGTTAACAAAACATGGGCTTAACAAGCTTGCCACCATTCTAAATAACATAAATTCAGTAAAATCTGTAAAAAATCTTAGTTGCAAACAATTTTTGTTTCGACGTGTAATATAAATAAATAAATAAAAAAAAAAAAATAATACAACAAAATGGTTTTACAACTAATTAACACAGTACTAGCAACGAACTTTCCGGATGATAATGGCAAATAAAACAATGTTTTGGTAGTGCAATATTAATTTTAGCTTTGTTTATTTCTAACAGGGTGGGTATAACATGATCAAAAATAGTCTGCCATGGCAATGACATTGATCCTTTTGACTTACCTTTGCCAAACCCAAAATACTTTTTAAGTAATATTCCAACTTGATTATAAATATCTAACCATTTAATTTGAAATATAAGATCAACCATTCATCCCGGCATCCCTAAAATTAAAAATAAGTCACCGCGGGAAAACTTATTTGAGATGATTTACCGTGTTTTGTAAAAAGCATTTCGCAAGTATTTCACGTTCTTTATTAGAAACGTATGTTTTAAAAGGCATAATATTTCAAGTCTGAAAACTTGACAGCCTGGGATTGAATTCCACCATGACCAAAAAATTAAAAATCAACTTTTTATGCCGTCCACCATGTATGGTGAGGGTTTTTATCTTTCACCACAAAATTTTTTTTCATCTCAAAAAGTTTTTTTACCATAAAATCTTTTTTCCATCACAAAATTTGTTTTTAAATAAAAAAAATTAATTAAATAATCCATAAATAGGCTAAAAACATCAAAATTTGTATAAAAATCCTCTGATACAAACAAAATACAAACAGTTTTATTTATATTTTTTGCTCCGATTTAAAATAATTTATAAACAGATTTTTAAAGCATTTTCTCATATATTAAGAAAATTTTATACACAATTTCCCTTTGAGTGCAACTATTTTAGGTCGTAACTTATAATAATATATAAAAAAAAAAATTATAAACTATTTTCCTTCAAATTAAGCTAAAGAAATTAAAAATATTTTTAATAAAAAAGCGAAATAAAATCCCAAATGCAAATTTGTCAGCTAAATCAAAAATTTTTGTAGAAATAAAACACATGCAATTCTAGTGATTTCTTTTAACGATTTGTAAAAAAATATTTTTTTGGTTGAAAAAAGCTGTTTTTAGAACTAAAAAGATTTTTGGAAAAAATATGACAACACTGATTGGCATTATGATCGTGATTGTTTTTGTTTTTGTTTTTATTTTTATTTTATTTGTTGAACTTTTTGTCTTTCATCTCCTCACCTTTTACCCACAAACAACAAATCCATACAAAGGTTTGTCATTTAAATAAAACCCAAACAAATCTGTTTTAACCCAGATAGCGCCGGAATTTTTTTTTTTTTAATTAAAAGTTTTATTCCGAAACTTAAATTTTTATGGGTTTCTTAACATTTTTTATAATATAACTTTTTTTCTTAAAACCTATAGTTTTCCCGGAATCAAGTGTCCTTTTGAAAGGACATTGTACTTTGCGCTGCAATATAAATTTACGCACGCTTTCCATCTATTTGTTGTTTAACTAAAATTTTACTCCAATTAATATTTAAACAAAAAATTACAATTAAATTGATGTGAATGATTTAATTACATTTTTTTCCATTGCGCACTATTAAAAAAACACTTTTCGCAAAGCACTCAATAATCAATTAAAACACACGAAACTGCTTTCATCAACTGACGATTTCAAGATGCGAAGCTACTTAACAAAGCATAATTAATAATAATTAACAAAAAAATGCACAGAAATGCATGTGCATAACTGCGCTTATTTCTCATTTCTGATGTCCTTTTAAAAGGACGGTTGCGCCAAGTGGGTTAAACGAAAAGTCTTTATTTACTTCTATTAACGACGTTTGGTTATGTTCTTTAATGGCTCAGTGGTCTAAGCGCTTTGTCACAAATACTTTATTTCATTTAGTCGCGCGATGGAGCCCCGTCTATTCAACTTTTTTTATTTTTATATTTTTTTAACACTTTTTTTTATTTTCTTAAGACTTTTTGTTATTTTTTTTAACAAAACAAATGCGTCCAGCACAGTTGTCTTAACGATGTTAGTCAGCTTTTTTCTATAATTGCACTTAAAAAAGTTTGTAAGTTAAAATAACTGAAAATATCCTTTAAAAGAAATGATATTTCATTTAAAAACCGGTCTACTTAATTTTCATTTAAATTAAATGCCATTTGTTATTTATTTTTAAATGTTGATTAATCAACTGACACATCCGTAAGAAACAAATGATATAATCAGTTAAAATAAATGTCAAAATTTAACCTACCAATCCTTAAAAAATAACTGTTTTTTTCATTTATTTGAAATTATTTCCGTTTTTGTATTTTTTGTTTTTTTTTAATATACT
This sequence comes from Eustalomyia histrio, assembly GCA_949748255.1. NCBI lineage: Eukaryota > Metazoa > Arthropoda > Insecta > Diptera > Anthomyiidae > Eustalomyia > Eustalomyia histrio. The sequence continues at coordinate 48,882,716 of OX456527.1, forward strand.
CGTATAATACAAAATGTATGTATGCATATGAAGCTATTATCACTTTTTGTGTGAATGTTTTTGTGTATGTATGTGTGTTTATGAAGTTCTTGTAATTTGTATTGAAAAATTTTGTATATATACAACCAATTTAAATAAAAAAACAAATTGAAATTATTTGAACATTTTTTTTTGAAACAGACAGCAAACAAAATTTAAATTTGTAATAATTGTTACGAACACAAATAAACCACAAGTTTCCGTTTTGTGGGTAAATTTTTATTAAATTTCAAACAAGTGAAAAAAATAAATGAAACTGAAAAAAAATGGTAAATGATAGTAAATTATTTCGAATAAATGTATAAAAAAGTTAATATAGATATTTCTTTGAAAAATAAATGTATGTTCCTTTATTTTTAAATGAAACGGAAAACTTTTTTATTAAACTACAAACAGTTAACTACATAATATTCTGAGTGTGGAAAACGGAAAGAGGAAAAGTTTCCAAATAAGGTGCAAGCATCTTGGTTATCAATACACAACATCTGACCAAATGTGGGCGGGATCCTTGAATTGGGCGTGGCACAAAATAGATTAATTTATATCTTAAGAACGGTAAGACCGTAATTAAATACTCCATAAATGGGCTAAAAACATCAAAATTTTTATAAAAACTAAAATGTAATATGACCTATGGATACGTCTTATATATTCAAAGATCGAAAATCTTTAGTAGAACATATTTGCTGAAAGTAGTTATGACCAAAACATACATTTTTTTAAATACCTATTTTCGGGAACCATAAATCTTTCAGAGTCCAAGTTTAATCACTAAACTAAATGGTAAATTCCCACTTAAAGATGTCCGTATATAAATCTGTCCATTCCATATATGTTTATATATAAACTTCACTATTTTCCCAACCATGGTGAAGGGTATATAAGATTCGGCATAGCCGAATTTAGCCGCTCTTACTTGTTTATAAATAATAAATTATTCATTTTCCAATATTTTGCTACTCTATTGTATATAAGCTTCAGGGAATTTGAATTTACGAAGTAAAAAAAACGTCAAATAAGAGTTAAAAATAATTAAGGGAAATCATTTGTTTTTACGTATTTTGGTTAGTTTGTTAACAGCTAAAATAAATGAAAATCACTTATTTTGTGAATATTGTAAGTTAATTTATAAATATTTAATTATAAACGAAAAGTTATTTTGATTTAAATGAAAAGTTTCTATACCGGTTTTTAAATGATTTTTTTCATTTATTTCAAATTTATTTAATTTAAACCACAAATTGTTTTGATTGTGCCATAAATATCAAACTCAGTATACCAATCGACTTAGAATTACTTCCTGATACGGTTTAACAATCTCAGTACGTCCGTATGTCTTTGTGTCCATGCAAACTTTTTAACCAATTTTGACACTTTCTTACCGAATATTCACCAGATTTTGTAATTCAGTAAAAAAATAAAAAATTATAGTAATTTTTTCATGCATCGAAGTAAATTTTTTTTTTAAATAAAAAATTATTGACATTATTTTATTTTTCAATATCTTCAATTAGTGGTAAATGAAAAATTCCCAAGTATGTATAAAGCTATTACAATCCCCCTACATTTCAATAGTCAATAACTAGAGAATATATAGTTTTATTCTTGTCGTTTCTTTTAGACAACGTGACATTTGCAGACACGATTGTTTTGGCAATGATTTTAAATTTGCATTTTAACTACTGTGAATGAAGCACGAGAACGCGATTAAAAGAAATAAAAAAGTGAACTGAACAACGCAATAAGAATGAACAAGAAAATAAACATTTTCACTAGTAATATCTTAATGCAATGCAAATATTTTTAATATTTCGTAGTTGTTGCTTTTGGTTGTTTTAAAATTAACCTTGGGAGGCAAACGTCATACAAAACTGTTCTATTGGAACTGAAAAAAATTTAATATAAAATATTATTTAGGTTTTTTTACATTTTTTGGAATTTTATCTTAACCCTAGTCGAACGGAAGAATTTTACAACGCTAAAAGCCGGTAAAGGTACAATTGTACCTACAAAGTCCTATCATTATAAATTAGACCTTTCTTGGTTAATGAATTTAATTATTGTTCTATAATAATTCATGACACACAGAATGTTTAATGTTTCGAAGATGAAGAAAAACCCTTAATTGCTTCTGATGAAGATTCCTTTTGCCACATATTGCTGATGCTTCTGATGAAGATTCAGATATTGAAAATGAGAGTGAAGAAGAACACGACTCAGATGAAAGTGCTGAAGATGACCCTGCAATTCAAAGTGTCGACAGTATTTTCACCAGTAAAGATGGAACACATTAAGACATTTGGACCATGATGAATAAAAATTTAGACCTAGTTGAATTGTAAGAAAGGTTCTGGAAGAAACGTGGTGACAGATAATTTTTTTACGTCCTTAGCATTATTCAAGAAATTAATATCTAGGAATATGACATTAGTTGGTACGGTAAGAATAAATAAAAAGTTCCTGCCAAGCAGGACTGGCCTATTTATTCGACCAACTTTGTGTATGACAGTGAAGCTACAATCTGTTCATATGGCCAAAAAAAAAGATCAAAACAGTCGTACTACTCTCAACTATGCATACTGTGGGAGAAGTTGAAAACCACAATTGGCAAAGCTAGAAATAATCAAATACTATAACAAAACTAAAGGTGGAGTTGATAAAATGTACAAAATATGTATTGAGTGAGTATACTGTGAAGCGACGAAAATTGCGCTGGCCCCTTGCAATGTACTATAATATGATAGACATCGCTCCTTTAGCATCTTACGTAATAAAGAGATATAATACATCATCTAAGGTGCAAAACAAAGGATCAGCGGAGAAAGTTTTTGAAAGATCTTTCCAAGCAAATATAAGTAAATATTTTATACGAAATGCTTCAGAAATGGAATTTAGACGACATATTGTTCCAATGCCAAATCTTGAAGCTGGTTCCAAAGTTCCTCATGGCAGACGTGGAGCCTCTCCTGCCGTCGGAAGCTGTTTGCCAACGTGAGAAACGAAAACAACGTAAGACCAGAAAGTCATTTATAGTCTGCGTGAAACCTATTTGTGATGAACACTTAATACAAAGAACAACATGTATTTCATGCAAATAAATTCAAAATATTTTTAAATCTATCATGCAAATTCATGTTTATGTACTTTGAAACGTTCTTATAAAGAAATATAGTAAAATTGATTTTATTTTGTTGTACCTTTTCAGCCTTTTAAGGGTGTCAAAACAACTAGATCTAATTAAACTGGTAATAAATCGACATATTTTTCAGAAATTTCGAAAATTTAATCTTAATTAAACGTTTGAAGATGTCACAGAACTTCAGATATCTATAACTTATGGAACAAAAGTTATTGCAATTTTAAAACGAAAAAGGTACAATTGTACCTGTTCCGTTCGACTAGGGTTAAGAATGTGGTATCGATGAAAAAGAGATTTTGCAGATGCATGCTAACAGCTTTGTTTTTTATATCGGCTTTGATTGTGTTCCTCAATAAGCCAATTTTAAGGGGTTTTATGGCGGGATTAAGGCAATATGCAGTACATTTTATAGTAAGTGTGAAAAATAGGGTTTTCTGAAAATTACTTTCCGTTTTTTATTTAGAGTTCCACTTATTTTCACTCCGTGCTGTGTTTTAATTAATAAGCTTTTCAACGATGTACTAAGCAAATTTAGCAAAAATGTGAGACACTCGTCTTTAAAATGTTACATTTCAGAATGATCGGGATAAATGTGCGAAATGGTAGGTTCTCTTCCTTTAAATCACTAAAACCGATGGATATCTTTCTCTGCATGCTCCACATCTTAACGGCTTATTTCATTCCAGTCTATTATTCGAATTGGCTCCAAAGACCTGGAAAGAACTAACACCTAAAGTTTGCAAGAAATCTGAACATCTGTCTAAATCTTACAAACCGATAAGTTTGAATTTTTTTTCCACTATAAGATGGAGAAGGTTTTGACCCATTACATTGGAGATGTGTACCTTAAGCGCTTACCGATTCAGATTCATAGGCTTTATTCTGCGTATTACCAGGAAAAATTCACCAAGGCTACGATTGATCATGTCACTGAAACTGAAAAAGCATTAGAGGCGAAACAAATCGCAATTTGTGTTTTTATTGACGCACAGTGTGCCTAAGATTATACGTCATATGGAGCAATTTAAGGGGCTATGATTAGGAAGAACATTGATATTAGGGGAGGTGACTTGCGGGTCGCGTGAGGACAGTTGGGTCGGCTTGGGTCACGGATAAAATGTTACCAAAGCAACTTTTTGCTGGGAATTGCGAGTTGATCACTTTCGAGAGAAGCAAATCGGTCAGCAGATCTTGGCAACCCGAACTGGTGTCCTAAAGGTGATTAATTGATGGCTCGTAATAGATCAATTGAGCTTCGTGTAAGGGTGTCTGTGAGCCCATATTTTAACGTATCCATTCGCTGAGCAAGTATTAGTCCATATTTAAGGCAGAGATCTTCCCCAGCTATGTATTTGAGACGGAGTGCCTGAGAAGCACACAAGGGGGGTTCTTTCGGATAGGCAAACAGCAATCAGGGAATTATTGTCCTATGTAGTGTATCCTAGACGGCGTAGAGTCTCTCAATAGACTCGGTGGATGCAACAGACAAATCCTAAGCTGGGTTTCTGGGTTTCGCCGACACAAAGCCAATGAATTGGATGACCAGTTGACCAACTGAGTGGCCTATCGCCATTTCTTTGGACCTGAACCTTTTATGTGCTGTACCTGCGGCGTATATTAGAGTAAAGCGTAGTCAGGCGAAGAGATTCATCGCTATATCTAGTTAAAACTCCAAGAAACTTCTTTCTCTGGTCAGAAGGGACTTAAGATTATAACGCAATTTTTTCACTGGACATTTTTATCTTAGATAATATTTAGAGACAAGTGGTCTATCCGATACGGACGTTTGAGAATTGGATGTTGAGACGGCGGAACATATACTCTGCGTACGTCCCAAGCCTCGTGGCAAAGACACTACAATTGCTTGGCAGATAGGCACTATCCTCTTTGGTAATTTGGAAATCTGTATCTCGTAGAGAGATTGGCTTCTTTGGGCAAAATAAGGTTGCACAAGATTTTTTTTTTTTTTTGGAAGCGTTGTATGGGGTCTCTAATATTTAGTAACATAATTATTTTATTACTTTTTATAGCACCCCTATTTAAAAAGAAATGTTGTAACCTTTTTAGTACCACTTTAAATGAAAAAAAAAAGAAAATAAAAACCTATTGCTTTAATAACGCTTAAAAATATTCAATTAAAAATATGCTATTTTAGTATTTTCTTATTTCAATTCATAAACTGCTTAGTATGCAAGATATCTTTTAAGTTTTAATTTGAGTATATAAATGCTTTCTGTACTTGAGCAAATGAGCTTATGTTTTTTAACCTGTCGTTCTTTTAACTGACTTTTTATACCTATAAGAACAACAAACATATATTCTAACCTTAATAAAATGATTGCCAAGTATTTCAACAACTTATTTCATTTAATTTGTTTGTATATTATTTCTATGGACTATGTTAATATAAGGTTTTTATCTTGATGCATAGAAAAGGATATATATAAACAAAAATTATAGGAATATTAAAGGTGACTTCAAAGTTGTAGCATTACTGACCCACCCAACTGTTGTTTTCATCAAAAAGAGGGATGTCTTTTTTTCGATATATATAAGAACACTTTTTGCAATATAACCAGATATAAACTAAAACAATAATTCTAAAGTAGATCTTAAATTACTACATACAAGACTTATAAGTTTCAAAAAGCGAGTTAAGGATTGATTACACAATATGGGTTATAGGCTTTTTACACTGAACAACACCTTGGTGAAATGCGTGGAAGATGTGGAAAACGTGAAACATGTATTTACATTGGCAATATCTTTCATCTTTTATTTGTCATTTATTCAGCTGACAAATAAATAAAAGAAAAAGCCGCAAATTTTTTGTTTAAAATAAAAAATGGATTAAGAGAAAGCATTAATCATTGGAGTAGTTGTTGCTTTGCAAGAGCAAACCCGAATTTTAATGCAGTACATTGAAATATTAAAGGTCATTCTGGAAGAAGATGATGATGAAGAAGAATATTTGGTAGACATAAGAATGAAATTTTTGCAATGTCAGTTTGCTAGTAATGGCAAAAAAAAAAATCGATTTTCTGTAATTTTCTTAGTAATGACACTTAAAATAACATCTTTGCAAATTGATGAAAGATGTAGCTCAGTGGAAAAAGGCTATTAGGGTGGCTTTTCAAATTGACTTTGCCTATTTTTGGTGCTCATCGAATCAAAAGTTGTTCTACGTCACAGAGGTATATTTTAGAAGAAGGCGGTAATATCACTGAATGTTGTTGCATCATATAAAACTATGTAGTTCAAAACGGCAGAGACCAAAAAATAAGGAATGTAGAGTAACTATAGGGTGGGCCATTTAAAATTTAAAATTTTAATCGGCTATAAAAAAATGTACTGATTATGTTTTCAAATTTCTGGTTTTACTGGAAAGGTTGAACTTTATTATTTAAGAATGAAACACAATATCACTCATTTGACTACCACGACTGAACCATTTTTCTTCAAAAATGAGCAAGAAACAAGACGGGGCCACATGTCACATGAAAATCGAATAATCAGCTGAAAGTGTTATGCCAATTGGCCACCTCGGAGCTATGATTTGAGCTCTTTGGATAATATTCTGTGCGGAGCCATTAACCCTCAAAGTGGCACATGGTTCTGGCCAGACATATTTAATTCTCATGCTTCAATTTAGCATACTTCTATTTTAGGTCCATGGCTGTAATTTCAGGTAATCTCCCAAAATATTGTTGGCTTTCGATGTATAAATTAATAATTGAAAAAAAGTGCTTGGAACAGGACAAAAAAGCCAAATAAAAAATCTTCACCTTACTTTTGGTACATGGTGTCTGGCCAGACCCCTATGCATTTTGTATGAACGCATAGGCAAAGCACATGGCACGAGTTGGAAATTTGTATTTACTTTATTCTTTTATGCTTCTTTCTTTCTTCTGATTTTGTTTGTGAGTTAGTTCTTCATTAACCGTTGAACAGTGAAGAAGTAATCTAGTTTTTGTGCGGTAATTTCGAACTTGTGAATAATTTTACGCAGGTAGATTTGTTGCGTTGTTAGTATATTATGGCTGATGAACTGGAATTTATTTATAAAACACGCTTGCGTAGCGCGAATTTGCAACCCCAATTGTCAGAGGCATTATTGCGTGATTTTCAAAGTCAGGTAGAAGCTGATGAAAATTATGATGTTTTTGAAAACGATGGTGACGACACTGCTGATTATGTGCCAGAAGATGATGCATTAGACATATAAAATGATTTGGAAATTGAACCTAACGAACTTTATGATAGTGATGAAGACGTAGATGAAGAAGAAGAAAGTGGAAATGATGCTGAAGCAGCAAATGAAGTCGACTCAGGCTGTTTTTATGGTAAAGCGGTACTAAATGGAACGAAACTGAACCCCCTGCATCTCGTTTACGCCAGCATAATATCATGCGTTTTCGATCTGGAACAAAAACAAGGCTCACCAATCCAATTGAGGTATTCAAGCTATTTTTCTCAACCAATATTACGTTCGTCATCATTAGTGAAACAAATCGGCATTGGCGAGAATCAATTAGAAAATGGAATGAAGAACATCCAGAGTCTACCCAAAGAAAATGGATTGATTTGACAAGCTCTGAGCTAGATGCATTCATTGGGATTTTGTTGGCTTCTGGTCTCATCCATAATAATATGCAAGACTCCAGTATATTGTGGCGTTCTGATTCGCTGCCCATATTCCGTGCGGCTATGTCGCACAAACGATTCATTACTCTGTCCAGATATATTCGTTTCGATAATAGTCGTACGCGGGCATTCCGACAGCAAACAGATAAAGCAGCTCCTATCCGGGACCTTTGGAATTTTCTCAATGAAAATCTGCAAAATTATTATGAACCTTATGAAAATATCACCATCGATGAGCAGTTGTTTCCGCATCGTGGGCGCACAAAGTTCACCCAATATATCCCATCAAAACCTGCAAGGTATGGGATCAAAGTTTGGTGGGCATGCGATGCTAAGACTAAATTTCCATTGAAAGGAAAACTATACACTGGAAAGGAAGGAGACAGTCGGGAGATAAATCAAGGTGAAAACGTTCTAATGTATTTCGCAAATTGTTACGCAAACAGCGGCAGAACAATTATTTCTGATAATTTTTTCACCTCATTGAACGGCGCTAAACGACTGGCTGCTATGGGAATTCTTTCAAGTGTGTTTGGTTTTCATGAAAATCTTGTTGCACTTTGCTGCTACGTGCCCAAAAAAAATAAGGCAGTCAATTTAATTCAACCGTGCATTACACGAAATATGTTGAAGGCGTAGCCATGAAACCGGAAGCAATTTTATTTTATAATTCAACTAAAGCCGGAGTCGATACGATGGATCAAATGCTAACTCATTACACAACAAAACGGTTAACCAGACGCTGGACATACGCGTTTTTCTGCAACATGATTGACGTGATGGCATTGGCAAGTTACATTATATGTAAGCTAAATGATGGAAATACAAGAAAAGAAAGAAGACGCATATTTTTATATAAACTTGCAAAGCAATTGGTACTGGCCAACGTTGAAAATCGCATCAATAATCCGCACATTGTGGCTCAACCAACAACTTGTATAGCATTTGAAGCGTACTTTGGGAGACCTCTCAATATAGCAAACCGTAATGTGGCTTCACGCAGTGGTCCAGACACACTAGCTGACAAAAAAGATTGCAGAATTTGCCTGCAGCATGGTGACAAAATACGCCGTAAGACACGCTTTTTTTGCTGCAAATGCAACAATCCTGTTTGTCAGCAACATTCAAAAGTAGATTATTTATGTTTCTGTTGCCTTCCGCAAAATTCTGAATAAAAAAATCAATGTATTCTTCATAATAATTTTCTATTTTGTCATAAACATTTATTACTTTTCCCATAATAAAGAGAAATATATATAGAACAAAAAAATTGTTGCCCTTTTCATTCCAAAGAATTTTTCAGGTCTATTTTTTCTTCCTCAGGTAGTTAATAACATAGTAAAAAGAAATAGAAACACAAAATATAACAAATATTTTGCTATCTTAGTAAAAAATTTAACGGCAAGCAGCCCTTATTTCCATGCAAATGCATGTAAATGTATAGGGGTCTGGCCAGACACCATGTGCCAGAACTAAGGGCTCAAAATATGTGCCTGACGGAGGGTTAAGGATAAATGTTAAGCAAACCATCCAGAGACAATCGTAGCGTTGAAACATGAAATCGAAGTTGCCATTGACGAAATTCGAGCTGAAGCAATCGAAAATGTACTGAAAAATTTGATTAATCGGATGAGGTACTGCCGAGCAGGTCGTGGTAGTCATATAAATTATATTGTGTTCCATTCTTAAATGAGAAAGTTAAAAATTTCCAATAAAAAAAGCTTAACCTTTCCAATGACAAAATAATCAGTACTATTTTTATAACCGATTAAAACTTTAAATTTTAAATGTCACAAAATTATTATAATTTTTTTTTTTTTATTTATAATAATTAAATTTTTATTTGATTTGCCATAAAAGTTTATGAAGTATCTTTTAAGAGCCTGCTTAAGATACCAGTACTTATGTTTTATCACAGAATTATTTATACATAAAATCCCCTATGCCTTTATAGAGTTTTCCATATCCTCAAGGGGTAGAAAGACTATAGTACCTAAACATCGTTATCATCTATCTGAATCGCTCAACAGCAACACTATTGACAATATTGCAATCTAATTAAATTTCTTAGATACAAATGTTTTGTTTTAGAATATAAATGTAAATTTTTGTTTTTTTTTTTATACAATTTGCAATATTTCTTTTCCACAAACTTCTCTCCTATACTTTAACTAAAAGATTTAATCTTGTTGTACAGAATATGCGAAAATAAATAAGTTAATATTGGCAACATTTGGTTTCAACAGGACAGCGCTACGTGCCACACAGCCGAAGCTACAATCGATGTTTTTGCGCCCTGTTTTTTAAGATCGCATTATCAGCCGCAGAGCTGATGTCGTTTGGCCACCTCGGAGCTGCGATTTGACACCGTTGGACTATTATTTGTGGGGTGCCGTCAAAAATAAGTGTTACGCCGACAAGCCAGAGACAAATGACGCTTTAAAGCACAATATTCGTGAAGCCATTGGTGAAATACAGCTGCACACAATCGATAATGTGCTTAAAAATTGGACCGATCGTGTAGGCTACTGTATGGCCAGCCGAGGCAGCCATTTGAATGAAATTATTTTCCATTATTAACCGGAAGGATTGTACTTTCAAATAAAAAAAGAAATTTGAGAAAATATTCAGTAGTTTTTTCTTATAGCATTTTAAAAAAAAAAAAAAAAGTTATTTGGCGGACCCTATATTAAGTTTGGACATGGTCGAAGTAAGAACTTTTTTTTTTTGCCGTAAACTATGTTAGAACGATAACAAGATTAAAGCTTTCCAAATAAATGAAAGTCGGTATAACCGACTAAAATTTTCTGTACATGTCTTGAATTAGCAGGATATTACAGCAGATATTAAAGAATATAAAATTTTATATGATTAAATATTGCGCCAGATTATCTTTTTCACTCGAAAATAGATAACTTAATTTATCTATTTTTTTTTTCATTTGTTTTATATATAAACAATTCAAAATATTTTACAGCGTGTTACTCTAAATCATTTTGGAGCAAATATTCAATAAATATTGTCTATCTCATATGCTAAATTCATATTAGAATAAATGTTCTAAAATCAGTGAGAGCCACACTACGTATGATCAATACAATATAAAAATATAAAGTATACGCAGGTTTATGACTTAACAGATTATTAGAGAAGACAAAAAAAGACAAAAATATATTGGAAAAAGGCAAAAATATATTAAAAAAATGCTCTTTGGTGCAAAAAATCCAAAAATATTTCTACAATTTTCGAAATTATAGCAAACTCTTAGGATTAGAAACCGAAGTTTTAATTACTATAATGAAATTTTAAAATTTGTTTTTTGCTTGTTATACGTACGCATATTTATATTTACAATTAGACAACAACTAATTTTATGTATCTGTGGTGCATTGGGCAGAGACCAAGCCTAACAGTCATACACTCACAATATTATTTCGTTAAAAACAACTTAAAATACATATTCAATTAATCGAAAATACAATCAAAAAGAGGACTACTGATTTTTCATTATATTCAACCCATTTTGTTGTTTATTTTTAATCATTGTTTAATAATCGACAAAAGTTAAAACAATAGAAAGTCGTTTAAAATAAGCATCAAATTTTTACTAACAAAAAGTTAGAAAAACTACTTTTGTGGTTTGTTTTTAAAATTAAAAGTTTTTTTATTTGTGTGAAATTACAAAACAGAACACAACACATGCAGGTGTATATATTTTTATTGGCCTTGTGTGTATGTATATTTGAATAATTTAGAGTAATTTTTATTGAAATAATTTTGTATAAATACAAAATATTTTGGTAAAAAAAACAAAAAGGAATTATATGAATTTCTATTTTTTGAAGCAGAAAACATAAAATATTACATTTAACTGAAAACATAAACTCCTACTGAATGTCTGTAAATTTTTATAGTTTGTTTTTTGAATGACTGATTCAAATAGTTAAAAAATATATTTCTATGAATTTCAATTTATTCTTCATTTAAAAACAAACTTTACGTATTACTTTTAAAATAAACTACAATCGGTAACGGAAAATATATTGTGAGTGTACACAAAAATTCTTGTTCAAATTTAATAATTCAACAAAATTCACTGTAGAATAAAATCAGCATCATGTTACTGAACGCGTAATTCGATTCAGTTTAAATCATATGTTGATTATGTTTACTGCAAATTTAATCACTCAACAAAAATTCAGCGTTGAATAAGTCAGAAAAAACAACAAACAACGCGTATGAGTGTATTCATAATAAAACCAAAATAGAAACACATTTCATAAATGACATTATTTACATTAGGGTGGGACTTAAATCCGCTTTTTTAAATATTTTTTTGGAAAAAAAATTTAGGTCGATATCTCAGGCTTGCCTAATCCGGAAAAATTTAAATATTGTCTAAATTTCTTTTCATCTATTTTCATTGGAAAAGTAGGCAATATTTAACTTTAACCGGATTGGGCGAGCCTGAGATGTCGACCTAAATTAAAAAAAAAAAATGTTCACAAAGAACAATATTTTTGGTATTCCTAATAAAAATTCTAAAAAAACGTATTTTAGACCCACCCTTATATACATATAACAGTTATGAAATGTGTTTCTACGAAACCATCCCCTTTTTATAGATAAGAAACTATTTAGTTTTAATTATGATTACACTCATACACGTTGTTTGTTTTTTTTTCTAATTTATTCTACATCAAAATAATTATTGTTGGCTCTTATGAACAGAATAAAATCAATGGTTTTACAACGACCGATGATTATAAATCAGTGACACAACAATTTGCACGTCGTTTGATTGATTTAAAATCATCAACAAGCATGTGTGTTGGAGTATATTCAGCGTTTGAACGCAAACACATATTTATTCTTGTGTGTATTACGTATGAACGTTTTGCAAACAGCAAATGCAGTTCTCTGATTATTAGAGAAGACAAAAAAAGAAAAAAATATATTAGAAAAAAGAAAACAAGCAAAAGTTGGAACATGAGGGGAAAAATATTTTTTTTTCTATTAAAAAAATGCACTTTCAAAAATTAATTTCTACAATTTTCGATATTATACCCAACTTTAATGATTAGAAACCTATAATATAATTTTAAAATTTGTTTTTTGCTTGTTATACGTACACATATTTATATTTATAATTAGACAACAACTAATTGTAAGTGTCTGTGATGCATTGAGCAGAGCCTAATAGTCATCCGGTTCTGAATTCAAATCATAAAAAACACATAAAATTTTTTTGTTAATTTTTTCTAGATAATTTTGTTGCAACTGCAATGTTATTTTTAAACAAAAATATTTAATAATATTTAATTTGACTGAAAAAAATTTAAATTGAATTTAGTCTAGAAGAAAAGCAATGGCCGAATTTGTGGCTTAAAAAATTTTTAATTTTATTTATTTAAGCCACTGAAAATAAAATCTTTACAGGCTAAATATAAGAGTGTTACTTAAAAATAAATTATTAAAAAAAAATTAATTGATTTGTGGTACGCGTGTTTTAAGGAAAATATAAATAGAATAAATTTTAAACTGTCTTTGTGCCCTTCTGTTATCATTTATAAATTAATTCCTGTGCTGATAGTTTACATTATAAAAAAACTCATTTATTGCTTGCATTTTTTTGTTTTTTAATTGCCTAAAAAAACTTTTTGTAATATTTACAAATTAATACAAGCGTGAAAACATCTGATCGATACAACGGTGTAAACTATTGATAAATATTACTATTTACTTTTTTGTGGATATCGGTGTGACATCGGTTGTGAATCTAACTAGTAAACAAATTTTTTGAATAACATAAACTTTAACGAATTATTTCAAACAACACTTTTTATTTCGTCATAGATTGCTTAACTACGAACATCAACATTTCGGGAAACGATCGTATGGTTTCATGCTGGCTATGCTTAGGTATCTAACACATGAAGTGTACGGGGCTTAAGGCATGTGACGTTAATGCGCTTGCTAACCCTGGGAAATCACTTAAAAGGACTTGTCTTTACTGCAAAAAAAAAATAAATAAATTCAGATTTCCACAAAGTTTTTAAAAATTTTAGAGGTGAATTTGACAAACTTAATAAAGACTTTTAGTCAAACTATCAAAATTTAGTGAACTACTTACAAATTTAAATTAATTTGCCAAGAAGCAAGATCTTTCGTCCCCAAAGAAGAATAAAATGTCAAATAAGTCTTTTATAATACCATAAATTTCATATTCATCGGTGGCGACTCTTGTAAATACATACTGTCGAAGTCACTTCGCCACTTTTGACTTTGAATGTGATCTTCCAGCAAGCTATCACTTTAATACATCCTTTTGGTAATATAACCTCCAAAGGAATCAAATACTATATGCGTCGATAGCTTAGTGGGTAGAGTCCTTGGCTGGCATCCAGAGTTCCCTGGTTCGATTCCCATCATGACCACATTATTTTTAATAACGTTTAAAATATTTGCAATAATTTTTTTTTAATAACAATTCCTTTTTTTTAAAATCTATTTTTAGACACATTACTTTTTCCATTCTCGTAACCATATAAGTAACTCCTTACATTATCACGTCTAAAGTAAGGGGTATATACATTACTTTGAGGCTCATCGCCTGTAAAATTCATCAGCGAAGTAAGGTGTAAAAAAATCCAATTGGTAATGTGTGGTTTTGCTGGGTATTTTAAATTTTATACATACAAATTAGAGTTTCATTAATCACTGCGCTGAAAAATTAATCACTTGTAATTTGACATCAATATTGTACCGTAATTGACGTTTGGTAACACCAATACCCTGATTGGATTCGATGAGGTATCAAGAAGTAAAAAGTAAATTATTTTTTTTTCTTGATTTTGATTAATTTTTTTATTTTTTTTTTTTCGTACAATTCTTAATACAAGACTATTTATAATTTTATACACAAAATACAAAAAAAAATCAAATTGTTAATTTTTTTATTTTTAATTTTTTCAGCTGTCAACATTGGTGTTGCCAATAGCAGAAAAGTTGGGATAAATGTAACAAATCAAATATAAATTCCACATATGCATAAATGCAGGTAACACTGCAATTATGTTAATTTGACAATTAAAGTGATAACGTAAAAGTCCAACACAATCACGTAGTGATTTATAAAATTCGAATGTTTACACTCGCGTAAGTTAGCATTAAAAATTGAATTGTAGGTGAGACATTTACAAAATTTGGGCAGATATTTTAAAATTATATATTTATATTTGTAATAAATGTGTATTAAAAAATATTAATTAAAAATTTCGTCAATTACTCATACAATCGTCAGGGTGAACACTCCAATATTAGCTTTTTGTGTTTTTGATCGTTACTTAAACGGTAATATTAAAAAATTTGAGGCTTCACTACAATATTTGTCCCGAGTCGTTATTGTGAACTTGTCAAACATAAAACTAAAATAAAATATATGCAATATGAAACATTATATTTAGACAATTTTTTTTAAATGTTATTGATTTAGTTACCTTTTTTATATAACACCAGTAAATATCAATTTTTATATTGCATGACATTTGATGTATCTACTTTTTATTTCGCATTTCACTTGTCATTTCCAACTAGAAAAACTATATCTTAACAAGTGCTTGTTTTATACAAAAAATAACGATTATCATCAAAGAGGTTAGAAAATAAAGAGAATATAAATATCTCAGATACTGAGAAAAATATCGAAAATGTTGTGAAAATATGACACTGAATTTTAATAGGCGGCTTTGAATCAATATATTATATTTTTTTCTTCACTACTAAAGGTAGAGTCATATTTCGAAATACGAATTTAATTTTGGAAAATCAAAAACTGGCCCATCTCAAATAAAATTTAAACACAGGTTCATAGAATTGCATATCTATTTTTAACATACAACAACATTTGTATATTATGCTTGCTGCATTCGGGTATGATTCTCATAACCAAGACATTGGTTTATAAATAAGTTCTAACCATAAATATGATCGCTACCCTCATTATTATAGTAGATAATTTCTACACATGATTGGCTGTAACCATACTGTGCTAACAAAAATTCTGACTTTGACAAAAGTATGATAATTATGGTACTATAAAATTTCGGCAACAATTAATAAATAATAATAAATCAAATAAAACATGATTTTAATATTTACAGGCATAAACTCTCTTGTTTTCATAAAATAAATTGTATCAGTGCAGACATACAAATATAAATGAAAATACAGGGTGGCTCAAAATTACCGAAGGGAATTAAGTTCATTATATCTTTTTATTTAAGACATAATTATATTTTTTTTTTTAATGGAAAATATTATTTTTTTTTTCTTTGCATATGGGCATTTCCAGGATCGCGAACGGGACATTCGTACGCACTCAACTTGAAAAAAAAATATGAAAACTCAAATTTTTTTTTAACTTTTTATAAATATTTAATAGCATTTTAGTAGAACAATTTTTGAGAACAAAAAGAAAATTATAAAATATGAACGTTCTCCAAATATTTTGGATAAACTTGCGATCGCGAACGGGACAAAAAATGTAAGTCATTTTTTTCGGTGTGTGGTTTTGTTTAAAACTCTGTGAATTTCGTCAGTTTATTAAATGGAGATTATTTTTTAACTAAAGCAGAGATATAAAGATTTTATTTAGCATTTTGTTTTTTTTTTATTATCCTTATTATTATTTTTTTAATTTTTTTTTTTAGAATCGCGAACGGGACATCGCGAACGGGACAATGATTCCAAAGGCATTTTTTAGGTTTATTTATGTATCAAAATGTTTTAGGTTTGGTTTTTTTAAATGATCTCGGTTATTTTGTTTTGAATTGTAAATATCAAACTATTCCGATCAACGCTCACGGAGAACTAAACACAAATGCTTATTTTCGGTCGCGAACGGGATAGAAGAATGTAGTACAAAGAATCTTTGAATTATACCGTTATTCGGAGTTTGCTTGATCTCTACTGTGGTGTTTTTAAATATTTATTGTTGGTATATTTAGTCTATAAGAAGAGTGCAATCGACATGATATGTAACACTTAGAAATAACTCAAGGAAAAATGTCAATTAAAAACGCTAAAACCAAAAAAAGCAAAGCTGCTCTTTGCAGACCACTTTTCTTAAATTACAAATGGTAATATGTATTTAATTAGGTATATTCTTAAAATCCAATGCATTAACCAACTAAATTTTCTCAGAAAAGTCTTTTTTCTTCAACTTTAATATTTTGGTAGCGGTTGACCTTTCTGTGGAAATACCCATATTCGTGCTCTTACCAAAACATTTTCACAACTATTCGCAAAACTTCAAGTGTTTTGTTATTGATTTCATCGCGTATATAGATTTTTAATTGCTGGATGGTTTTGGGCTTATTAATAAAGACTTTTTCTTTAAATCCGGTGAACGCGGAGGCTAATGAAATTCGCTTGTACACGAAATTATTCCCTCAAGAAAGATGCGCATAAAAGACCCATTGTGTCGTTTTCAATTCTTGGACAAGCAGAATTTTTTATGGAAACATTCTTAATGTATGGAGCGCACCTCATGAGAGGGCAAGTTGTGTCGAACATCTTCCGGTGATGTTTCTCCATCTTCCCAAATACTCTCCTGTATCCGTTCGCTCCGTGTGCTCCGTTCGTCATCTGCCGGCACTTGGAAGGTTCTTTACTGCCCCTTGATATCGAAAATTTGCAAAAAGACGGTTTGTTGTTGACTCTGAAGATCCAATGCGCACATTAACATAACAATGGATAACAATGGACCGTTGATTTGATAAATAAAGTTCAACGATTTGGACACGTTGTTCAATTGTGAACTGTTCCATTTAAAGTCTTCTCTACAAAATTCTGAAAAGAAATAAAAAAAAAATTTTTAAGGAATTTAAACCCCTTCAGTAATTGCGGGCCACCCTGTATATGAACATTTTCAACTGAGGGGCTTTAATTTTCATAAATCTCTTATAACTTAAACATCATAATTTTCACTAATCAATTTAATGTCGAAAAAATTCATTGTCAAAAAGATTCTATATAAAGATTTAAAATTTTTATTTTTACTTTTGAATGAAAACAATAAAAACTTTTTTTAATATGTTTATTAATTCATTTCTTGTAAAATTCTCTTGAAGAAAAAGTACTCAGAATTTTAATAATATAATTTTTTAGAGGAAAAAATCTATAAAACCCAAGAGTTGATTTTTACGGTTTCTTACACAAAATATTAGATTTTTAGAAATTTTTCTGAAAGAAACTTTTTCAGATTCTATGGACATTTCCTTGAATTAAAATTCTCAGATTCTGTGAATTGTTTTTTAGGTTTTTATTTGAGTAAAAAATTCGTACATACTATAGACTAGTTAAGTAGAAATACTTTTAAATTCTAAGTAAAAATTCTTATTATCCAAGAATTTTTCAATTAGAAAAAGTCCATAAAATATATGTTTCTTTTATCATAAAAGTGGTTAGAATTCAAAATTTGTTTTTAAATATTTTTCTTTTAAAAAAATTTCAGACACAAAGAATTTTTCTTTTTAAAAAAAGTCCTTAATGACAAATTTTTTCTTAAGGAGAAACATTTCCTGAAAATATGTTTAAAGAACTTTTTTATAGTTTCGAATCATAATATAATTGTTAGAAGCATATTATGTTAAAATTATGGTTTTTTTATTATCATAATTTGATAACTATATTATAGTACGACTATGGTTGGCACAATCATAATTCTAAAAATATATGATGCTCTTTGAACATGATTATGCCAACCATGCTTTTTCTCAGTGTGTGTATTTTTAGTTTTATATTTCAATTTCCATTTCATTTCACATGCAGGTACACAATTTAAATTGAATTTAAAAACTTTGTAGATAAGATAATCAATCACTATCTATATTTAAGGTATAAATGAAATACATTTATACAAAGTTTTTGCAAATACTATATTATTGTAAATGTATTTAACTGTTTCTATTTGTGCTTAAGTATAAAACTTCAAAACTGGGTATAATATAAATTATATACATTTTACAATTGTGTGTTGTTATAACAACTAAATATGCGTTTAATATGCAGATAATATTATGCTGATACATTACATAAACACAAATGGCCAAATTGTTATAATAGTCCATTCATGGGATTTTTTAATTAATTGAAGTAAATAATATAAAATTTTACTGGTCCTAAATTGATTCGTATGCTAAAAGAGGCTTTAATTAATGATTAATAAATTATAGAGCATACTGCCACGACTAAGGATTTGGAAAGACTGAAGAAACTAAAAAATATTTTTGTACTCTACATATCTTTGTGATCAGTTTATGCAGATGTTTATAATCCCCAAAACCATCAGTCTAAAAGAATTTTAAATTATAAAAAATTTCACAAGAAATTTAAGAAATTAAATTAATAACACACTTTTTAATTCGATTCACCTATTTTCATTCGTGTGTCCATATGAACCTTTTAATTAAACTGTAGGTTGCAAATATCGTATAAAGCTACTTGGGTGAAATTTTTAACCCAATTTAATTTGTTTAGAATTGGTTTATGTTCAGACCTACCTCCCAATGGAAGGCTTTTTCTGAATTAGGCTTAAAGGGACACTCAAAACCGTGAACTTGAAATTTGTGTTGTGAATATTATATGAACCTAGTCTCCTTATCAATCCATTCATGTAAATCCCTAGCAACACTACGTAGGGAGATGACATCCGGTAAAATATATTGAAATCACTTATAAGATTGCCCAATCCTCACCCAAAGTTCTCTGTCGGATGCCCTGCAGTTTCAAGCAATCACAGATGACCTTTTGTCTTCTCCTCGCCCGGCATTCCACAGCAACGATATTGTTCATCGCGCACCAACCAGAGTCTGCTACCGTGTTTGCATACCAGCCACTGACCATCAACGACTCAACTGCCAATTATTTTCTTGAGTTACTAAGTCGTATTTACTCTCTCGATTCCCGAACCTTTTCGGGCTCACCTGCCAATTATTCTCGTGAATCACCGGAAGACTTCCAGACCAGAGACGATCCTAATTAGAGGTATTACCACAGTGCTAGGGGAATTTGTCTATACAACCGTCTCTGTTCTTAACATTTACAGAGACTGTCTTAGCACTAATTTTAAAGGAGACAACAAATTACTATTCACATGCTTGTAGCCATATAAGTAATTACTTACTTTATCATCTCTAAAGTGACGGGTCTATGCATTACCTTGAGGCTCATCGCCTGTAAAATTCATCAATGAAGTAAGGTGTAAAGTAATGCATGGTGTGAATTTGCCCCAGACCATAATTGGGCCACGTGGCCTTGTGGTCCTACAAATGACCAGTCCATGGCTTTTTCCTTTCGCCTTCCGGATGTAGTGCTCGAATATACCACTCTTAATAGTTCCCAGTACTGTAGCGACCAACATTTCTGTGGAGACATTAAAGGTGTAGTCAGGTATTGATAACTTAGCCTAGACAGTTTTCCTTAACACTAAGCGACGAGATACCCAAGGTGCCCAGAACTACAACCAGAATGTCCGCCTTAAGACATAATTAATCTGCGAAAGCAGCTAGTAGCATTCACGCAGATTCTGATCTTTCAAAAATCTTTACATTTAAATCAAATGAGGTTTGATATTTATTTTTAAATGTTATTTAAACAACTGACACATAAGTAAAAAACAAAAAATATTTAAGCTTAAAATAAATGTTAAAATTTTACCTGCAATTCCGTAAAAAATAACTGACTATTCATTTTTTTGAAGTGTTCCCTTTTATTGTACTTATGTTTGTTGTTTAATGTACAAAATGTATACTCAAGCAGTCTATAGAGACATTTTGTGTAAATGGACTTATATATGTATAGGCGTGTGTGTATATGAAGCTTTTGTTATTTGAATTGAAATAATTTTGTTTATAAACAAACAATTAAAACAAAAAAAAAATGGATTTTTTTTATTTTGAAACACTGCAAACAAAATTTTAAATTATAATAACTGTAACGGCAAACTAATTAAACACAAAATTTTCGTTTTGTGGGTAACATTTTATTAAATTTAAAACAAATGTAAAAAATAAATGAAACTGAAAAAAAAATCCGTAAGTGACAGTAAATCATTTTGAACAAATGTATAAAAAGTAGAAATAAATATTTCTTTGCACTAAAATTGTTTTATCAAACTACAAACAGTATACTACTTAATATTCTGAGTGTATTTGGTGTAAAATGGCCTTGTGGATCCACAACACCATTTTTGGACTCAAACCCTACACCTGTTCGGCATTTTCTTAAATGAATTTAAATCAAATACCCAAAGTAAACATGTTGTTCCTGAAATTTGCACCACTTCCCGAAATTGGACCCATTTAATACTTGGTGTATTTATATTATATTTACAATAATAAATATAATATATTAATATCTTACATAGAGCAAAATAGAACAAATATTCGGGTCGGTATTTTAAACGCAATTTATACAAATGCCTAATTAAGACATTCGATCGCATTAGAGTTAGAGAACTTAATGCGAATAAAAAATTCCCAAGTGCGTACTAATCATCGTGATTTTAAATTATATTTTGTTAACTGTCAAAGCGTATTATTTAACAAAACATTTATGATTTTAAATACACAAAAATTTGTCTATTATGGAGAAAAAAAAAAAGAAAATTAAATTTTTTGTAAATAATTTGACATTTAAATGTTTAGATATTTAACTTACATTGCTTGTGTTAAACAACTCTCAATTTAATAATACAAAAATTTAAAATTATACAAAATATTAAATAATACAAAATATTAAATTTATACAAAATATTAAATAATACAAAATATTAAACAATACAAAATAATAAATTTATTTTGAAAGATTAATTTAAAGTCTTTATAACGAGAATATTTATTAATAGCAAAATAACTGAATATATAAAAATTATAACAAAATGTAGAAATTTCATGATTTTTGTTTACCCAGCAATGTGTCCCACTGATTTTTTTGGGTTTCTAAATTGGATTGTGTATTTTATAGGTAATGATATTTTTAAATATTACGATATTTCCAGGGTAAGAAATAATCAGATAAATGGAGTTAAAATCGGTTACGATATTTAACCACTTTTGTTTACCAAACCAGTTGTGAATACCAAAAATATATTGAAAATATGTGCAACTTAATATTTTGTAAGTCTATCATTACTTTTAAATTTCATATCTTTAAATGTTTTAAAAGGTTTGAGTTATTCCACTATTCAATTTATTGTCCTTTTAATTTACACAGTTTTTGGCAAAATTAATTCCTATTAATTGGTCTGATTTTGTTATTAATAATTTGTACTTTTGTCATTTAATTTAAAATGAAAGGAATAAAAACAAAAAACATACCAACAAATTAATTGTTTTAGAAAACAAAAAAGTTATTAACGAGGGTCTTCTTGAAAATTTTTGCATAACCATAAAAATAAAACAGTTTTTTATACATTTTCTTAATTACTTTTTGAAAGTTTTATACTCTTATAAACCAGTTTTAAAAGTTTTTTTTTTTCATTCTGAACTTGGGTTTTCAGTCACGTATATTTCGAACTTAAGTTTCTACTGACGCAGCGTAAATAGAGGAAATAGACAAAAGCATAAAAATAGCTGAAGCATCGAAAAGGAGCCATAGGGAAAAGCAAATATCACACGAGAGGATTTTAATCACGAATCTGTACGCATATTAAAAACGTATTTGGGGCAATCATATTAAGAACTTTTCAAGAAAACTTTTTTGATTCCATGGATTTTTAAAGAAAAATAATTAAAAAATTGCTAAATTCAAAGAACTTTAATGTAAAAAGCATAGATCTTATATAATTTTACCAAAAGAAAATTTCAGAGATTCTAAGGACATTTTTTTATTATTTAGATAGTCCTTAGAATCTCAGATTTTTTTTTTTTTAAAGTCCTTAGAATCTGCTAATTGTTCTACACTCAAAAAAAAATGAACTAGAATTTAGAAAAATTAACTTATTTAGAGGAAAAATTGAAATGAAAACGGCACCAAAGACACTTTTTAGCAATACATAATAAAATTTTCCTTGAAATTAAGAACCAAATTTTACTTAAAATTTCGTCAAAATTTCTAAATTATAGAAAAATTTTATTACTGAGAACTAAAAACAGTAAAATTTCCTCCTTATTAGTTCATACATCATCTAAACCTTTACTCTTAGTTAGGAAATGTTTCATTGGTTTTAGAAAAAATTTTATATTATTTAAGTTCATTAGATAATTTTTTTTACTAAAAACTACGACTTAACTTCCTAAAAATAAGAAAGTATATATCCTAACAATAAGTTAATAGCACTTCTTTTAAGTGAAAATCATCCTGCTTCTATAGTAAAGGTAATATATTTTACCATATATTTTAAAGTACTTAACACTCATTGCGTAGGTATTTTCCCACTTTCGGAGGACATCCACTTTGTGAGGACACTGCTCTTAACAAGCTTTTTGCTATACCATTTTGTCTTAAAACTAAATTCAATTATACTAAATTCATGTATTTAAAATATAAATAAAATTTTATTAGGAAAAAGGTAAACAAATTAAAAAAATTTACTGGAGAATATCCTGAAACGTAATAAATTGTGACAAAATCAGATCCATTTCGTAGTTAATTAACGGTTCTGCTTGAGAGAACTACAAAAATGGACGCCCTACGTGACACACTACATATATGGCTAAGGAACACTAGGGGACCTTTGTCTTCTTAAATTAACTAATTTAAGGAAATTTTTGCAAAAATACAAAATATCACAGTTACATTTCTTGTTATTATTGGAAAAGTCATAAGTTTATTTCATGGTATTTTTATCATATACAAATTTAAACTTTTTTTTTTGTATTGTAGTCAACAAACAAATTTATTACATAAAAGCGCAAATTCGAAATTTTTTACAATCGAAAAATTACAATCATGCACGATAGTTTTTTTAATTTCTTTTATATAATTATATTTTTTCTTGAAAATTAGGAAAACTAACTGGTTTGTTTTTAATTGATTGTTTTTTTTTTTTTTGGAATAGAATATTAAAAATAATTTAAGCGTTTTCCAACAAAAAAAAATCCTATACCAAATTTTATTATTTTTTAAAAATTAGAAAACTTTAACTTGAAAAAAGAATATTTTATTAAAATTTTTAAAATTTATCTGAACTAAGTTGCATGAAAATTTTCCTTAGAAATAGTTAATCAGTTTCTAAAATCAAGTAAATTTTTAGTATTACATAGGAAAAAATTTATTACTTTTTGTTTTTTATTGTCTGAACTAATTTTTAGAAAACAATTCTTTAAAATTAGAAAGTGGTATATTTAAAAACTTAATTTGGAAATGGCTTTCTAAAACTTAGTTAATTTTACTACTCGCGAACTAAAAATGAACACACATTAGGTTCAAGTACTTTCTCAATTTACTACAATAGACACATTTTTTGAACTAAATGGGAGAAAATTATGTCCTTAATTTTTTTTAACTAAACTTAATTTTATTACATTTGAGAATGCAATTTTCTTAAAACTAAGATGTTTTTTCTTAAAATTAATAAATTTTTATTAAATTGACTTGTTTTTTTCCTAAAATCAAGAAATATTACTCAGGAAAAATATTAACTATTTCTGAGTATATAATCTATTTCTTTTTTTCTCAAACTTAGGAATTTTTATTCTTTTTAAGAAAATTTTTCTAAGTTTAAATAAAATTTTACTTAAATTGAGGACAATTTATAAATTATTTTAAAGGAAATTTTTGATTACATTTTAGTTCATGGTTTTTTTTTTTTTTTTGAGTGTACTATAAAAATTCCTTAGAATCTAAGTATTTTTCATTTTGAAAAGTGCTCAGAATTTTAAGTCTTTTTTAGAATCTAAGTTTTTTAGGAATATACGAATTTTTATTTAAGAAAAAGTTTTCAGAATCTGAACACTTTACTTTAAGAAAAATACCACAGGTTCTAAAAATGTATCTATCAATATAGTATCTAAGAATCCAGTATTTTATGTAAGAAACCATTTCTACAGACTTTTTCTTATACAAAATTATTTAATTAATATTCTGAGTACTTTTGTCACAAAAAAGTCGTTACTTTACAAGAAATGAATTAAGGAATATATTAAAAAAAAAAAATTTAAATCACAATTCGCGTAATTTATTTTTGGTAAAAGGAAACATGCACAAATCTTTGGATGCCAGGGGTCA
Source organism: Eustalomyia histrio (assembly GCA_949748255.1). NCBI lineage: Eukaryota > Metazoa > Arthropoda > Insecta > Diptera > Anthomyiidae > Eustalomyia > Eustalomyia histrio. Next base: position 48,907,770 of record OX456527.1, read on the forward strand.
AATTAAGTTTATGCTAATGTTTGCAACTACTAAGACTATCAGATTTCGACTAACCTTATGGTATACGGAATCGATTAATATTCTCAGTTGATTTAACGATGTAAGTTTATGCTTGTGTTTAGGTATTTAACTTGATTAGAATCGGTATCTAAATGGTATTTAGACAACGCATATATCTGGTTGAAATTTAACTAGTGGGAAGTGATATTATATTGGTCCATAAATTACCCCTTTAAATATGAGGAAAATCGAGATATAGTCGCCTTATGAATCCATTATTCCGGTATTTTCTTAAATCGTAATTTGCATGAAATTTGGGACATAAGTTTCTATGGGTGCAAGAACGAACTGTGTTAAGTTTGTTTACCATCGGATGACCCTCATTTTTTAATTGTGATATATAACCCAAATAAACCGAACGTTTTTAGGTTAAATAGAAAATAGTATTTTTTAAATTGATTTATATACTAATAGTATTATAAACTTATGACCCTGACCTATGTAGACAGTATACAGTTAGTTGCCTTTTATTTGTTGTCTTGCTACAAGGTGGGGGGGGGGGGGTAATATATTGAATAAAGGGAACATTTGAATGGTTGTCGAAAAATTCAATAACAAAATACATAATGTTTTTTATTTAATTTTACATTTTAATTCAAGCAGGTATGGCAAATGTTCACGCCAGGGACTGAAACCGAACCCGAACCCATACGGGTTTAGGTTCGCTGTTTATATAAACCTTGAACCCGAATCCGTTGAACCCAAATATTCATACAGGTTCGGGTTCAAAAATATAAAAAACTATTATTCCTGTTGTAGCGAACAAGTAACCAACACACAACCTTCACACAAACTAGACTAAAGTTGGAAATCCCTTTCTTCTGTTTAAGCTATCTACAAACATTATATTTGTGTTAAAAAAATCAGTAGACAAACATTTTCATATAACCAACGCAAAGAAAAGTATAGTAGTAGTTAATATTTTAGTAGTTTATCTTTATTTCAAATAAAAGTTCAACTTATAAATAATTTTACATATTGAATTTTTGTGAAAGAAAAAGACAATGGCCTCAGCCGTCTGTCGGTAGAGTGATTATTTTTATTTAATTAATATAAAACATAGTTATTTTATTTTCTTTGTTTTTTTAATATCTAATAATTAAACTCATCGATTAACAATTTTTTATACTTTAAAGCAGGGGTGCCTAAAAGTTCCTTATGGAAGAGTAAACACCAATACATTTAAAGAATAACTAATTTATTCAATATTTTTTATTGTAAAAACCAATACATACAAAGAAAACAAAAACAATATTTCATATCATACCCCAGCAAAAATAAATGGAAGTGATTCTTAAGGAATTAATTTTTCATTGATTCCAAAGTATCGTTTAGTTCTGATAATTTTGTTACGAAATATATTTTTTTATTCAAAATAATCTCCTAGAAGCTCAATACACTTGTTCCAATGATCTTCCAATAATTTTATCCCATCCTTATAATGGTTTTCAGGAAGCTCTGCAAAATAACCGTCTACGGCTGCTATGGTCTCTTTATTCGACGAAAAATGGTTTCCACGAAGGAATTGTTTGAGATTTCTGAAGAGATAGTAGTCAATGGGAGCCAAATCTGGTGAATACGGTGGATGTTCAAGCAATTCGTACTTTAATTCTTTGAATTTAGCCATCGTCAAAACACTTTTGTGAGCAGATGCATTGTCTTGATGAAAAATGATTTTTTTTTCTTTAAACCAGGTCTTTTCTCACGAATTTTTTTATCCAGCTGATCCAAAAGGCTGCAATAATATTCAGAGTTGATTGTTTTACCTTTCTAAAGATAATCAATCAACAAAATTCCTTTTGCATCCCAAAAAACTGATGCCATAACCTTCTTTGCTGATCGTTGTGACTTCACCTGCTTTGGAGCTGAACAACCAGCTTCAGTCCACTGTAAACGTTCTCGTTTCAATTTAGGATCATGTTGGTAGATCTAAGTCTCATCCATAGTTATAACACGACGCAAGAAGTCGGTTTTATTCGGCTTAAAATGCTCCAAATTACGCTGAGAAATTTGCTTTCGATCCAGTTTTTGTTGAATTGTTAATGTGTGCGGCACTAACTTTCCAAACAGTTTTTTACGTAATTCTTCATGCAAAATATGGAGTACTCGTTCGTCTGAGATGCCTATGGCATTAGTAATTTCACGCTTAGTCAAACTTGGATCTTCACTAACCATATTATGTACCTGCTCAATGATTTCTGCTGTGGTTGCAGTTTTTGGTCGTCCTTCGCGTGGATCGTCTTTGAGGCTGGTACGACCACGTTTAAATTCACCAACCCAAAATTCAACGGTGCGTTTTGAAGGTGAGGACTCCTTATACACTTCTAACAATTTTTTATAAATTTCCTTTGCTTTTAAACCCTTCAAAACAAATAATCTAATGACTGCACGATATTCAATTTTTTTCATATTAAAAAAAATCAATGACACGTCAACTTGAAATGTCTTGTAAACAAAGAAAGAATTGACAGAATGACTTGCAACTTTGCATGTGTTCTCAGGACAGTTATACTAACTTGAGAAAAAAAGTTTAGAGCTAGCAGTGCCATCTTTTGGTGAGCGCAGGAACTTTTCAACGAACCTGTATAACTATGGTTTAAGCTTAAGTGATTTATTTCAATCTTTAACTTACAATTTACAAGATTTTGAATTCTTAACATAGTAGTTATTGTTACAAAAAGAAAAAAAATTATTGTAGTAAAAATTGGAAGAATAAGGCCCGATTACTGAATGTCCAGCTATAATTTAACCAACAGTCAAATTCAAGCTTTATATGGGAAACAACAACATACATATCTGCCAGTTAAATTTTCAGGTCGAAGCTAACGGAAGATTGTGGAAATGAGGCTAAGGCCCGATTACTGTTGAAATCTAAATTTTAGATTCAAAATTTGTTTGGGTACATCAAAAGATCTCATTATTCACTAAACCTTAAAAAAGGCTTTAGAAGCAATGAAATGAAATATGATCATAAAGGAAAACTTCCGCCCTATGACACCCCTATGTAAAAATCATTGGTTCCGATTCAAATTTTCCCAATACCGGAATCAAAATCCCTGCTTCTTTTTCTCTTCGTTTGCTACTTTTTTTTCGCTGTAACGTTAAACAAAAACAAAATCTACATCGCTGTCGTCAATGTTTACCAGCCAAGCATACGAAAGTGTTGTTGCTTTGCATTTGCGTGTATACAGTGAAGAACGACAAAACACAAACTAATAAGGCAAAGTTGTTTGTGTATTTCGTATTGCTATTGCTGAGTGCTCTATGTGTATTAAAACACACAGCCTATAGCTAAGTGCTTTTACAAAAACAAAGGAGCATCAAGCGCATAGGGCTTGGGCACCCTTTCTTTAAAGCATTGATAACATTTATCCATCCTGAGTATCCACCATTTAAAATTTCTGTAATAAGATCATTTGTTAGTCTCTTTAAGTTACATAACGAGCATATATTAGCTCCGCCTGATGAGAATTGTGTACCATTCAGTTCGATCAGGTCACACCTTATGTTGAAGATGTCTAAATTTTTGTAAAATCTATTGGTAGTCATAGCGCTCTGGATGTTTTGTCGTTTATACGATATTCTTAGTTTTTTAAGTAATTGTATTCTTTTATTGTGCCAATCCATGTATATTAAATTTTGGAAATCAAAACTTATTTCAAAAGGTTCACCGATATTTCTTATTTTTTGTACACTCAGAATAAAATGTAGTTAACTGTTTGTAGTTTAATAAAAAACTTTTCCGTTCCATTTAAAAATAAAGGAAGATACATTTATTTTTCAAAGAAACATCTATATTAACTTTTTTATACATTTATTCGAAATAATTTACTATCATTTACCGGTTTTTTCAGTTTCATTTATTTTTTTCATTTGTTTGAAATTTACTAAAAATTGTGGTTTATTTGTGTCCGTAACAGTTATTACAAAATTAAATTTTGTTTGCTGTCTGTTTCAAAAAAAAATATTCAAAAAATTTAAATTTGTTTTTTTATTTAAATTGGTTGTATATATACAAAATTTTTCAATACAAATTACAAGAACTTCATAAACACACATACATAAACGAATACATTCACACAAAAAGTGTTTATAGCTTCATATGCATACATACATTTTGTGTTGTACGAGTATATTAAAAAAAAAATAATACAAAAACGGAAATAATCTCAAATAAATAAAAAAAACATCTATTTTTTAAGGATTTTCAGGTAAAATTTTGACATTTATTTTAACTGATTATATCATTTGTTTCTTACGGATGTGTCAGTTCATTAATCAACATTTAAAAATAAATAACAAATGACATTTAATTTAAATGAAAATTAAGTTGACCGGTTTTTAAATGAAATATCATTTCTTTTAAATGATATTTTCAGTTATTTTAACTTACAAACTTTTTTAAGTGTATGAACATTTTCCACTCATGCATCAGCATACCTAATCATTGCATTATCATTGCTTCCTTAGTGTAAAGTATGAGTAATACTAGTAGCAACATTTGAATACTTCCATCCTATGACACGCTAATGTTAAATTCATCGATGAAACCATTAGAAGAGAAGTGATGCCTTTGCCGTAGTAGTGATGATTTTATTGCTTCTTTGGCAGCTTCATTTTTGCTGTGATACGACAAATCTTGGGCGGCATATACAACAGAAGCATCCTTATTTACACAAGAAAGCTGAAAATCAATCGTCAACATCTAAATTCAGTGAGATCAGCAATTAAAGAACAAAAGCCGAGGAAAATACCCTTGAACAGTATTTAAATGTTATCAAGATAAAATCGTGTAAAAAAAAGTTTCATTGATTCATGCGTAAAATTAGTAACCGTTAATGGCCGTGTCTTTTCACAATATTTGAAGATTCTCGCAAGAAAGAAATAATCGATCCGATTATGAATGCACAAAAAGTAGTAGTTAATAGTCATAATATAAGTAATCTTGTTAACAGCAAAGCAATGGACATAAGAAACAAAATTAAATGCGAAATATCAAAAAAAAAAAAAGTATTTCAATTAAAATTGATTCCGCTTCTCGTCTTGGTAGATGTATTGTAGGGATAAATATTCAATATATATATAACGGAAAAATAAAATTACGAACCATGTATGAGGCTCAAAATCGTCAGACAGCAGCCTACATAAAAAATCTTATTATCAGCGTTCTTGATTGTTACGACATCAAATTGCAGCAAGTATATTCAATTACATCATATAACGGAGAAAAAATATAATCAAAGCTTCTGAATTACTAAAAGGCGAGTATGAAGCCTTTGACATGGAAGATGAACTTGGCGCAGTTGAAGCAAATGCGCTTTCTAATATTTAACTGGAAGGAGTAGAAACATCAGCACATTCACACAAAAATATTATTTCCTTCAGTTGTATTGCTCATAGATTACAGTTGGCAGTGCTCGACACTATATCTTGTCCTTCTTAAAAGAAAATACTTGATCAATGCAGAGCTACATATTTGAGAACACCAAATATGTCTTCTTACACTAAAAAGCTAAGCTTGAAAGCCACTGGAATTCCATCTGTCAAACCAGATGGAATTCCAGTTATGAAATAGTTCAAGCGTTATTGGAATATATAAGTTTTTGTTAGGAATTACTGGATGCTGAATTAACTATGAATGATAACATTTGGAATATTTGTGAAGAATTTGTAGAAGTTTTTGCAACTGTTAAAAAATTAAAGCTTAAACTAAAAGAAGAACAGATGAATTTAGGCGATTTTTATAGAATCTGGCTTATTTTTAAATTAGAGCTAAAAAAAGATGACAAAACAAAAATATTTTCACAAGAATTATATTTAAATAATATAAAAAGAGAAAACCACTTTTGATTGCAGCAGTATATCTAGATAGCAGATTTAAGTTAATGCTAAGTCCCAAAGATGTTGAAAATGCTAAAAAAAATATATTTTAAAAACAATTAAAATTTTTAAAAATTTGCAAATGCAAGGAGAAGAAGAGAAATTTATGAGATAATCAATATCTTGTTCTTCAGAAGATAATGAAGATATGCTCAAACAAGTTTTAAAAAAGAAGGAAAGATTTTTTTCTTGTACCTTTGACTTTTTTTGCTTATTGTTTATAGTTATTCACCGTTATTTTACATGGAGCAAAATAAGCACTCGCACAATAACAACAATTTTACGAAAACAAAAGTGCAAACAAAAAATACTGTCTAGCCTCTCTCAAGTGGACACTTTAACAATGTTTTTTGCTTAATTTAAAAATTGAAAATAATGCACAGTTTTTTTGTAGCGAACGATTTTATTTAAAAACTACTCATTGTTTATAGTTTTGCACCACACTTTATCTCTTTTCTTTCTCTTAACATATTTTTCGCTATTCTGAAATCATATGTATACTGATTTATTGATGACTTTATTTAAATGTGTAAATAAGTTTATTTAATAAATAAAGATATAAGTTATTATGAATCAAATATATGATTAGCTGTTTTATCCGGGGAATAACGGGAGTGGGCCTAATATTCGGTTAATTTTACTATAATAATTTTTATTATTTAAGGATCATATCATAATAAAAATGGTAAAAGTACGATTGTTACAACAACTTAATAATATTATTGTCTCAATCATAATCCCAAAAATATATCTTGCTCTTCGAATATGGTCATCCCAACAATATTATTATTTTTTTCGCGTGTTTAGAAGACATGTTAATTATATTATCTTAAAAAGATATTACGTTTAAATTCCGTCAACTTAAATAAATAAGAACCGAAGATTTTATTAAATATCGCAGCGAGATAAAATTTCGCCCGAATATATTGGAAACTCATCAATACGAATAACAGATGTATTTATGTAATATATATATTTTAAATCCTTTTATTAGGAATTTATGCAATGACTGGGCAACATCTGGGGGAATGAATGTGAACCCGGATCAGACTGAAGTTTGTCTGTTTAATAGAAAAAGGAGGAGGCTTAACATAACCCCACCTCTTCTCCGGGATTTGAACATCGTAATTTAGGATAGTGTCAAGCACCTGGGTTTTGTTCTGGATAGCAAACTCTGCTGGGGTGACCATATCGCGAGTAGGATTACTAAAGCTTACCGTTTGAGGGCTACTTATAAAAGATCAGTGGGTTCTAAATGGGGATTGAGCTTGATAATGACCCACTGGCTTTACAGAAGTGTCGTTAGGCTGATAATGACATATGCCGCTATTGTGTGGTGGCCTTCGATCGTGAGGAGATGTAATGTAGGAAAACCCCAAAGGGTTCAACGGTTATTTATTCTGGACATAAAGGGTGCGATTAGATCGACATCTACAATGGCAATGGAGACGATACTCTGCATAAAACCCGATAGATATTCGGTTTAGATATGAGGCTGCACTTGTGGCTTGCAGAATGATACTTCTCGGGGAGTGGTCTCTTTGAGGCTGGCGTACCTGCCATCAGAGAGTCTTGAAAATCTGCCAGGCTGTCACATTTAAGGTATGGAATGTGATAGGGTGCCGGAACAACGTGTATTGGCGGACTGTGATTTATTTATTACTGACAGGAAGCAGTGGAGGGAAAAAGGTGTATTGGATAACACCAATGGAATTCATTTCTTCACTGATAGCTCCAAACTGAATAGATGAACTGGTTTAGGTTTTCATTGTGGAGATTGTAGCTACAGTGGAGTGCATTCGATTTTAAACTGCGACTGATTATACTGGGTATGCAGTCATCTTCAATGATAGACAGGCTGCGCTTGGCGCTCTGTCAGAGGTGCCAGAAAAATCGAAGACGGTTTTTTGACTGCAAGAGGATGATAAACGCTTACTCTGGCAGGGGTAGTTTGGGGTTGATATGGGTACCCGGAAACTGTGGAGTGTAGGGGAATAAGAAGGGAATGACGAGGGGAATGAGGACCTGGCCATAGCTGGATCGAACTTGCACCTTGTTTCTGTATTTCTCACATCTATAAAGTGACCGAATTTCGTAGGGTAAGGTACTGGCACGGGAACGTTATACCATTTTTGGAGTGCTTGCGGGGAGTTGACTTGAGAAAACTGAAATGATAACTGAGGGATACTGAATTCTTCAGGTAGACTACAATGATTTTTCACGAGAATTTGTAGAGCGCACAATATGCCAATTTTTGGGTGATCATAGAGGGTGAATGGCCCTCTATTCGACCTAACCTATGCCACACTCAGAAAGAAAGTTGAAAACGGTTTTCAATCCCACTTTACTGTACTGATTTTTAGTAAAAAAAAATGATTATTTAGCAAATCTTTTTGCTATTTACATTTTACAAATTATAGAATTTTTACAGTGGATATTGAAGGAATTGTTATTTCTAAATCTTACATCTACAAAACTTAAATTGCCTTAAAATGTTACATAGATTACAAAAAGGGATCGGAATTAAATATACCGACTCATGTCTCAAAATAGGACATCCATTTAAAATAGAACTAAACATAACAAAAATTTTACCTCAAAATTAAAAAAAAAAAGAATTTACTAAATTATTTTTCAAAACAGACAAAATTAAAACAAATTGATAAATTTGTTTATGTTTCTACTATTTTTAAGCCTTTGATTTTTTTTTTATTTAGTCTAAAATATTTTTAAAAAAAAGACATAAAATAAAAAAATTTTGATACTCGATAAGAAATAAATTTAAAATTTTGTGCTAATATTAATAATATTTAGTATTTTTTTTTTGCTGATTTGAGCAAACAAATTTTAAATTCCACTTTGCAAAAAGTTTTCTAAAATTTAGTAGCGGCAGCTAATTTTTTCTAAAAATTTCATTGTACTACACGTCAGCAGACATGTGTTGCTTAGATGAGCAAGAAAATAACGCTGAGCTTAAATTAGCAAAATTTCCCATAATAACAGCAAAATTGTCAGTTGCCATTACAGACTTTTTTTGGTTAGTGCAAGATATATCTTGTAATAAAATTATTTAGAGAATTTTTGATTTAGGTAAGTTCTGTAAAATTTAAATATTATATTAAATCATTAGGATTGAAACATATTTTTATTCACGACTTATCGTTAAATCCAATAATAGCTCTTCAAATACACATATAATGTATACCAAATACTGAAACGTATTTGCTTTTGTCAAAATCCTTCACAATTTGATTTTTAGTACACATGTAAACACCAAAGTCTTTAACACATGATCAATGCTACTTTGTGTATACTTTATACGAATTATATTACTACTTTAAAGAATATTTTGTTTATCCATACATATGAAAACTTCAAAAGAAAATATATAACATATACAAGTCTAAAGATGTAAGATCTAGTGTTTATCGAAAGGATAAATTTCACATTCTTAATTTCACAATAGTCGCCACTAGCTTAAGAATTCATTTCTAAAGAGCTCATTTTTAATTAATAAGAATTTGTGATATATAAAATTTGAATATAAGGTATATAAATTTCGATCCTACCAAAACTTCATATGACGTACATCGAAAATATTTTCAATTAACTATAAGCACACAAAATATATAATATAATGGGTAAGGCCATATAAAATGAAAAAGAAAAACTTGTTGTTTCGATATGATACGATATGCTGTGCCAAGATTATCTTCACTTTTTATGTAGATGATAATATTGTTGACGTAGTCAAATGAAAAATAAGAATAAAATTCATGCAAATCTGTCTTATTTTCCATAAAAATACACTTAAACACTACGCGTTATATCGAAATGACAACATGCAAATAAAAACAAGTTAAATAAATTACAGTCAGCTATAGTAGAATTTAGATAATTGTATGGGAAGCTATCGAAATACCAAGTTTTGAACGGCACATCTGAACGAAATTGCCGAAAAAGTTTATATTATAGTTTCACATACCGATATGCTGCACGAACAGGCCAAAGGGGAAAAAAACTTTAGCTTTAGCACCCTAAAACAAAATAAATCTTTCAAAACGCAGACAGAGGTATATTTTTATTGTATCGCATGTCAGAACAAGTTCGAAATTGTTGCACGGTGTATCTTATAAAATTTCACTAGAACTGCGCATGGAGTTTATTCGGGTTCACAGTCGGCTTTGGTAAGAGCAACTTGCTTACACTAGCGGGTTCATGTCCACAAGGGCAAAAGGCTTACAAAACAGGTGACCGTCTTGACAATTGCGTTGGCCAGAGGGAGGGTGAAAGTCCGTGTTTTCTAGGTACTGGAAAATTTTTATTAGACAACGCCAAATCCCTTTACAGGAGTTATTCGAAGAACTTCCCTGGACACTGTGGTCTTGAGTGACAGCAGGATTTGTAGATTTTGTGAGTTTGAATCTGAGACGTCCTAGGCTTTGTGATAGTTGCCTGCGAACATATAAAGTACTTCGCTTAATATGGTAATTACTTTTATTGGTAGCGGCACAATAGACCTGTGATATGATGACTTTTTTGCTCAACGTAACGTGTTCTAGATATAATTATATCCGATATCAGGGCTTAACAAATAGAAATACTCTCCACGAAGATGCTAATCAATGACGGACCCATATCCCGTTCCAGACCCTGTCAATTGCATAGAACGTTGATTGGAAAAGACTACAGTTGTCTGAGAATTCGCCGCCCGGCTCTTTCCCCATCACCATTTTCGAGCCGTACGTAAAGTTTAGTGGACCAGTCTCCCTTGTCAGTACAATCACCTTGAAAGGCTTACAGAAATTCATAACCTTAGGCGGTATAGTACTGTTCCTCTAACAATGTTGCCTAAAGTCCTGCATTACAATCATTCTAAGAGATGCCTTGGCCACCGCACACTGGGGATTTTTGTATGGAGGTAAGGAAAAATATATTTTTTGGAAAAGTATAGTAGTTTAATGACTAATTTAGTTTTATTTATACAGTAGAGCATAAAATAGTTGATGGTTAAAGCTACGAGAATAATTGTTTACCTCTTAATTGTGTCTTCATTTAGACTTGTGATTACAGAAATCAAAGAGCAAAGAATCTTCGTGTCGTATATCCAAAATTTGTCGTACCAAATCTTTGCTTGACAGTATCATCGTGTTACGTATTGCGTCTCCTTCAAAAAAAAAAAAATATAGACATACATATATCAGGGGCACGGCGCCCGGTGGGAATTTCGCACAAGCAAATTTCGGAATAATTGTTACACTCAAATCAAAAAGAATTACCTTAATCTGACTACTAGTTTTTTTAGCCGTTTCAAACTTATTACTTGTATGATGAAAAGTCCTCAGAATCTAGGAATTTTTAAATCAAAGAAAGGCCTTAGAATCTAAGTTTATTAAGAATATATGAATCTAAAAATTTTTCTATCACAAAAATTTCTAAAAACCTAGTATTTTGTATAAAAAACCTATTCGTAATTGGCCGTAATTGTTCTGTAGAACAGTCCAAAGTGTTTACCATTGCACTACAATGATCACAACTAAAAAATGTACAAAATTTTGTTGTATATAAATTTTAGTGCAAAATATGTTTTAATTTTAAATTCAACTTTAATTTATTTTTTTAAATTAAAATAACATAAAATCTTAAGCCGAAAAGGTAAAAAACCGCAAAATATATATACCTCCAAAACTGCAAAATATATCTACCTCTAAAGCAATTTTCCCTACTCAAGCACTACATAGTATTCTAACAGTATTCACATACAGCATACATTTATTACATCGATAAATAAAAGGTGTCACATTTGAACTATGGCAAGTTCTAGTGACAAAATTCTAACACTTCAATGCAAAACTGAAATGAAAACTGAAAATATTTGGCGGTGAATCTTAACCATATGACGATTTCTGAGATATGTTTTATTTTTAGTTTTTTTTTTATTTTAGCCACATTTATTAAACGCTTTCATCCAAATGTTGAAGCTAATGGCGAAACTAAAAAGAAGCACCAGATAATTTTTTATGTTAAAATTTTAATTCTGAAATACTCTAAAGAAAACACCCTTTAAATAAAATAAATAAAATTGCTACGTATGTCTGAACATATTTATTATATTTTATATGCTTAACATTTCCTTCAATACGACAATAATATTTTCGTCTCACTTCAGGAATTGTTATTATACTCGTACAACAACAACAATAACAACTACAGCAAAACCAGAAACGTAATTCATACATGTTTTATATGAAAATATTTCATTTTTTTCTCAGTGGTTTGTTGTCTATTGTGATGACAATCATTGTAACAATATTCACAAAAAAAAAAAAATAACGATTTCTTTTATTAAGTTTATGAACCGAGAAAAGTTGTGGGGCGGGGAGGGTTAAATGATAAAAATATACAAAACTAAATTTACCATATAAAAATTTGTTAAAGAAAATTTACGATTATAAAAACAAAACTGTAGAATATCAAAAGGGTTGTTGGTAATAAAATAATACATAAAGGAAGATAGTATTTATAAAAAAATATGTATGTATTTGTGTTTGATACTAACAAAAAAAAAAAGTTTTTATGTAAATTTAATTTTAGATTTTTGTTAAAATATTACAAAATTTTGTTGGCTACAATTGTTTTAAGTTTTGGCATTATGCAATGTATTCATAATTTAACAAAATAATTTTATGCTACATTTTAGCTTATTTTAGAAACAATTTATTCTGTTTTTACTACCTAAGCATTTGTTTGTTTTTAAAAGAATTTTGGTTTAAAAACAAAAAAGTTTTACTAAAAATATAAAATTTTCATTAAGGTTTTATACATATGTTGTTACTTAGCCATGAAGTGCTACAGATTAAGGATAGAGTTATATAATTTCCAATTGTGAATAACAAGGATTTATATTACTGCAATGCAAAAAAAAAAACACATTATTTATTAAATTTTTAGTTGATGAATTCCTCGTGTACTCTACATAGTGTAGAAGAGCGTTGAAAGGTTTAGAAGGGAATTGCAAGGTTTAAAATAAAACATACCTTCAAAAAACTTAAATATTAACATTAACAGGTTGGCGTTTATAATGAATACCAAATCAGGCAAAAGGTCTATTCTACATAGACTCACCAAAAAAAAAGTCGGTAATGGCTACAGAAAATTTTGCTGTTATTACGGGAAATTTTGCTAATTTAAGCCCAGCGGTATTTTTTGCTAATCTTAGCAACACATGTCTGCTGACGTGTAGTACAATGAAATTAGTAAACCTTTTGCAAAGTGGAAGTTAAAATCTGTTTGCTAAAATCAGCAAAAAAAAATACTAAATATTATTAATATTAGTACAAAATTTCAAATTTATTTTTTTTTATTGAGCATCAACATTATTTTATTTTCTTTTATTGTTTTTTCAAAAAATATTTTAGACGAAATTAAAAAAAAAATCAGAGGTTTAAAAATTGTGAAAACATAAACGAAATTTTTATTTTGTTTTAATTTGGTAATTTCTCTTTTGAAAAATATTTTAATCAATTTTTTTTTTTTACTTTTACTTTTAAAGTCAAAATTAAATTGTTTTTAGGGCTGATTTTTAGAACTTAAAAATGTTTAGTGCTGTTTTAAGTGGATGCCCTATTTTTAAACATAATCTATGTAACATTTTAATGCAATTTAAGATTGTAGGTGTAAGTTTTAATTAGAAATAACATTTTCTTCAATATCCCTTTTTAAAAATTAGTAAATTTTTTGATAATTTTAGCAAATCGTTTTTTAAAAATTTATAAAATGATTTCTGAAATTAGCAACAAAAATTTTTAAATATTCCGTAAAAATTCTGTAATTTGCAAAATGTAAATAGCAAAAAGATTTGCTAAATAATATTTTTTTTACTAAAAATCAGTACAACAATAGTAAAGTGGGATTGAAAACCGTTTACAAATTTTTCTAATAACTTTTTTTTCTGAGTGTAGAGAAAAGATTCACCGTCACAACCGAATTTCTTGCTAACTGAATATTATATTTGCAGCAACCAATTTTTAAGTTGTCCCAAACAAATGTTTTCCTAATACAGTTGAAATATTTAGTTTGAACCGAAACTCTGTTCCATTAACCGAATTTCGGTTGCGACAAACAAATATATTGGTGGCGTCAACCAAACTATTCTGTTGGCAACAAATTCGGTTGTTACAGTGAATCTGTTTTTTTTTTCTAAGTTAACCCAATTTTTCGATTGTGACAACAGAAAACCAATTTGGGGTGCCTCAATAACAATTCGGTAGTCGCAACCCTAAAATTCGGTTACCACAACCGAACCATTCGATTGGTTACAAATTCTGATTTGTACACAGTAAGAAAAATCTACATGCAAAATTTCAATTTCAAGTGGGAGAATTTTCCCCTTTTTCGCCACTCCCCGAGGATTATTCAAAAATTCCGTCTTAGTTGATATCTACACCGCAGGAGAAACCTTAATACCAAATTTTAATTCTTTAGCACCAGAGGCTTGCGCAAGCCATCAAAGGAGTGACTCTTCGCCCGCTTTCCTGGAAGAAATTCTAAAATATATCTTGTGAATGTGTTAGCCCATACTTCATACTCAGGCCTGGGGTTAAAACTTCTCCTCTTTATCCCAAGCCATCAAAGGAGAAAATTTACCCCTTATAAGCCCCAACCCGTAGGATTTTTCAAAATCCCAACTTAGCTGATGTCTACGATGAAGAAGGAGCCTTTACACCAAATTTCAACTTCCAAACTCAAAGTGGTGAGTTTTTAACTTTTGACCCTCCACATTGACATTACTAGGTAAATCTGACAGTAAGTAGCACACAAAGTTTTCACTACTTACCAGGCTAATTACTCGTTTAATTACTTTTGTTCGCGATGGCCAAAAATTAATACCTCTTGGTGCTGAATATAACATTGGTACTTATTAAAATAAAGTTTACTTAAAATTCATCCAAAATAACTTGTACTTGAAACCCACTGTTAAAAGATACTTTCTTTTTGCTGTGATATATTTTATTTGTTATTAGAAAGTGTTAGTTTTGCTGGGATATTACTCATACGCCTAGTAGGAATCGTATTTCTACAAACAAGAAAATTACTAAGGAATTCTTAAACGACTTTTCATTTTAAGCGATTAATCGTGTAAAAATTATTCGCTGTACGATTAATCGATTAAAAGGTACGATTAATCGAATTAAAACTAATAAAAAAAAATTATTTTAAATATGATTGATAATATTTAAAATAACTTAGTTTGTTTTACTTTTAATCAATTTTATACAAAAGAACTCAAAAAAATTGTGTGGTCACGTTTAGTATAAAAAATCTATTAATTGATATCGTATTTTAAAATTAATTTATTTTATGAAGATAAGCTTGAGTTAGCCAGCTGTAACGCACATTCATGACAAATAACTTATCTAAAAATAACCTGAGTTAAAAGTTATCCCTAAAATATTTCCAAATAAATTTGACAATCATAACTATAGTTAAGTACCAAAGTTTGGTTATTTTTGGAAGTTATTCTGTGGAACTTCCAAAAGAATTCATGTTAATATCTTAAAATGCTACACTCACAAAAAGTCTGTAATGGCAACTGAAAATTTCGCTGTTATTACGAAAAATATTGCTAATTTAAGCCCAGCGGTATTTTTTACTAATCTGCTGATGTTTAGTACAATGAAATTAGTAGACAAAATTATTAGCCGCTAATAAATTTTAGTAAACTTTTTTAATGTTGAATTTAATTTATTGTTTTTTGTATGATAAATACAGCAAAACAAAATTTATTATGTTTTACAGTAAAATACAATACAATTAAATTAGTATAACAAATTAGTAAGCGCTACTTAGTTTTAGTAAATTGCTGTAAACTCAATGAATAGTAGAATATATGAAAATTTTAATTTTAATAATAAAGCTGCAAATTTATTTTAAAATTACTTCACGAATTCGAATATTCAAATTTATACTTTTTTTATCGAATATTTTTTTATTTTTATTTTTCAAATAATCTTATAGACAAAACTAAAAAAAATCAAAGGCTTAAAAAACGGTTAAAATTTACGAGTAAAAGAATTAGCTAATTTTTGCTTTGACATATTTTTAGTAAATTTTTAGGATTTTAAGGTCAAATTTTAATTGTTAATCAGCCCTAAGATTTTAAAAACCAAGAAATTGTTTAGTGCTATTTAATGTGAATGCCCTATTTTTGGAAATGAGTCGGTTGTGAAAAGTGTCTTTGCTTCCGATCCCTTTTTTCAACCTATGTAACATTTTAATGCAATTTAAGTTTGTAGGTATAAGTTTTAATTATTATAAATAACACTTCCTTCAATATTCAAATTTTTAATATTAGTAAATTTTTTTACTAATATTAGCAAATCGGTTTTCAAAAATTTGTAAAATGATTTCAGAAGTTAGCAACAAAAATTTGTAAATATTCTGTAAAAGTTCTGTAAATTCTGTAATTTATAAAAAAATAATAATTTTTATCACAAGTCAGTACAAAAATAGTAAAGTGGCATCGAAAACCGTTTACAAATTGTTCTACTATTTTTTTTAGTGTAGACAAAAAATAGTTTGTAAGTTAAAATAACAGAAAATACCATTTAAAATAAATAATTTTTAATTTAAAGTCCGGTTTACTTAGATTTCATTTAAATCACATGATTTTTGTTATTTATTGTTAAATGTTATTAATGCAGCTGACACATCAGTTAAAAAAAACAAATGATTAATCAGTTAAAAATTAATCTTAAAATTTTACCTACCAATTCCGTAAAAATAAATGATTTTGTTTGTTTTTTATCTGCAGAATGTATATAATCAAAAAATATAAATAGAAAAGAAATTAGAATTCTTGGAATTTTTTTTTTTTTGTTTGAAACATACATCACACAAAATTAAAATTTGTAATAACTTTATATAAAAACCATTCCTGGAAATACTAAAGTTTTTTATATAAAAAGGTCCCTTAAAAGTGAGGGGTTTTCTGAAGCAAATTGGCCACATTTTCCATCAGAAAAGACCTAATAATCTTTGCTGTAACGAAATTTGTGAATGGCCATCAATAAAAACATAAATGACCACAACCGAACCATGCGGTTGGCAAAAAATTCGGCTATCACTGTGTAGAAAGTTTCTGACATTTAGAAGACTACTTCCAATAGAACAACCACCGAATTTTCCCATTAAAAATACTTCCAATACTGAGCTGTTTTTTCTTTAGAAAAATTTTAAAACTTTGATAACTTGTTCCTTTAAAAGTCGTCGAAATCTTAGGTATTAGCTTTATAAAAATCTATTAGATATTAAGTATTCTTCTTACGAAAATCGCTGCAATTCTGATAAAAGATATTTTCTTTTACACCCAGAAAATAGTATCAGGCGACCGAATTTGTTGCCAATCGAATCCTGACGGTTACGCCAACGGTCTTTATATTAAATTATATTTTTAGAAGTAAAAGCCAATATTCAGTTGTACCATTTAATATTAATATTTTACAAAAATATTATAACGCTTCACAAAATTATATTTTAAGAAAAATTTTATTTTTTTACTACTACTGAAACCCTAATTAATTGATATATTTGATCAGAATAACCGTACTTTTGAATATCGACAATTTTTTTAATAAATTTAATAGATTGTACCAAGTTACTAATATATTCACTAAATAAATTGTTGCTTCAATCGCACAAATTCTAAACGGATTTTACTTTTAAAGATGATTGGAAATACCAATAATTGAAAAATAGGATTGAGTTTAAGTTTCTTTTCCCTTATTTTAAGTTCTTATATAACATTTCTTTCTTTATTAATGGATTTTAGGTTATTCCAAATAAAATTAAATCCTCACAAATAAATATTAAAGGATTTGATCGAATTGTAAGCATAATTTTCTCTGGGTGTAGAAACTTTTCTTAGAATATTGGAAATTCTTATGAAAAGACGTTTTAAGAATCTAATTGTTTTCTAGAGGCAACACTTTCAAGAAAATTAATGGTTTTGAATAAAAAAAAAAAATAACTATATTTTGTTAATTCTTTATCGAAAGTTCACTTAAATTTGTTAATATTTAGAAAACTTATAAAATTGCAAAAGAATTGACTTCATACAATTATTCAGTATATTCATATTTTTTATTACTCATACGCCTAGTAGTGCGATGTTTGTACAAGCTTATGCGGCAAAAAGACGGTTCAAACTGACAAACACGATAAAAGTTTGTATCAAAAGAATTTTGATTTTTAACACGAACCACAACCACAATTTACGTATACTATCACAATATTTTGCAATTCACTTATGTCGCCTATTTATTTATTATTGTATTTTAAACAATTAATCGTTCAAATAGTTATTAGGGAAAAGAGAAATACTATGCAAATATATTGAAGAACCCATACTTAGCTTAAGTCAACTGTTGAAACTCATCGTACCCAACTTAAGCTATTTTAGAGAAAAAATTATATAAAAATAAAAAATAACAATTAAAATATAAGACAAAACAGACTAAAATTATAAAAAAAACAATTGAGAATCTTAGCTAATTAATTACTTGAAATTTATGGCAAAATTAAGACTTTAAGACTTAAGCTTTGTAAGACACTTAAATAAAAAAAAAATTAAATTTATTGATAAATCGAAACAAATTATTTAAAATAATTTTTTTTTTATTTTTAGGAATTTTATTTATATTCAAAATCAGTACAATAGCCAAGCAAAAAAAAATGGTAGTCATTCTGTGACTACACCCAGCAAAAATGAAGCTGCCAAAGAAGCAATAAAAGCATCACTACTATGGCAAAGGAATCACTTCTTTTCTAATGGTTTCATCGATGAAATTAACATTAGCGTGTCATAGGATGGAAGTATTCAAATATAGCTACTAGCATTACTCATACAATAATACAATGAATAGATATTCTGATGCATGAGTGGAAAATGTCCATATAGTTTGTAATACTTAAGCTTTGATGAAAATTTAATTCATAAGAATGCAGAAAAATAAGTAAAAAGAAGGGAAATTTATGCATTTATATACAAATACTCTTTATTAAAAAATTCTGCATAAGTGAAAAAGCATTTTTGAAACATTTTTCAAAAATTTTAATGAATTTTTAGACAAATTTTAAAATATTTTTGGATAATTTAAAAACTGGTTACACAATTTTGAAACATTTTTATACAATTTTAAAATATTTTTGAACAATTTTAAATAATTTTTGCACAATTTTAAAACATTTTTGGGCTATTTGAAAAAATTTTTTACACAATTTTAAAATTATTTTGATAAATTCTGAATTAAAACTAGAAATGGTGTAGTGTTAAATAATAAACATAATGCAAAAGTGCACAGATTACGTCCTCATAAATATTTAAGACTGAAAAAATGCAAATGACAGGCCAGCTAGTTTCAATTAAAGGTTAAAAAATATCTGTTTTTCTTGATATTTTAAAACTTTTATAAAAATTGCAAAACTGCATAAATTCTAACCCTCATGAAATTTTAAACTAAAATATTAAAAATGATTTAATAAAAAAATTTAAAAAGTTCATCAGAACTATTTTTTCAATTTGAATAAATGCTTTAGATTAAAAAATTAACTCATAAATTCTTTGGAAGTGCCTTAGAATAACACCAAAAAATCATAAAAGAATGTCAACTGAAGTTTAGGAAGCAATGAAAGAAGTTATAGTCACAGAATGACTACCATTTTTTTTTTGCTGGGTAACTTCTTTCATTGCTTAATAAACTTTAGTTGACATTCTTTTATGATTTTTTGGTGTTATTCTAAGGCACTTCTAAAAGGATTTATGTGTTCATATTTCAAATGCAGTGATCTGGATATAAACCCGATGCATAACTAAAAAATCACTCTTCATTACTTCTAAAGCATAAGTTATAGTATATCGTATATTTTTTGAATCTAAAGCATTTATTCAAATTCAAAAAATAGATCGGATGAACTTTTTTAATTTTTTTATTAAATCGTTTTTTATATTTTAGTTTAAAATTTCATGAGGGTTAGAATTTATGCAGTTTTGCATTGTTTATAAAAGTTTTGAAAATTAAGAAAAACAGATTTTTTTTAACCTTTATTTGAAATTATTTATGACGACGCAATCTGTGCATTTTTGCATTATGTTTATTATTTAACATTACACCATTTCCCATTTTAATTCTGAATTTATCAAAATAATTTTAAAATTTTGTAAAAATTATTCCAAAATTCCTCAAAAAAGTTTTAAAATTGTGCAAAAATTATTTAAATTTGTTCAAAAATAATTCAAAATTGTCTAAAAATGTTTACAAATTGTACAACCAGTTTTTAAATTATCCAAAAATATTTTAAAGTTCGTCTAAAAATTCATTAAAATTTTTGAAAAATGTTTCAAAAATCCTTTTTCACTAATGCAGAATTATTTATTTGTTTTAATAAAGAGAATTTGTATATCAATGCATAAATTTAGCTTCTTTAAACTTATTTTTCTGCATTCTTATGAATTAAATTTATATCAAAGCTTAAATACAAATTAAATGAACATTTTCTACTCATGCATCAGAATATCTAATCATTGCATCGGCATTGCTTCCTTAGAGTAAAGTATGAGTTATGCTAGTAGCTACATTTGAATACTTCCATCCTGTGACACAACAATGTTAAATTCATCGATGAAACCATCAGCAAAAAAAAGTGATGCCTTTGCCATAGTAGTGATGCTTTTATTGCTTCTTTGGCAGCTTCATTTTTGCTGGGAACACTTTAAAAATCATAACATAAATACAGGGTGCGCCATTTTTTTTTTTGTTGGTATATGAAAATGGAATAACTTAAAAAATCAACCGACCTCCACATGTGTGATATTTTTAATTAATTTGGTCCTTTTTAATTCACTTGAACTAATTTTTAAATACAACATCTATCAAAAGGCTGCCTCTATTGGCCACGTCAAGATATGCTCTAGTGCTGCTTTTTCCCGCATATAGCAATTATTTCGTCACGAATATTCGTCAACGGTCTGAGGCTTGTTGGCTTATACTCTGCTTTTTAAATAACTGCACAAAAAGAAATTCGCAGGAGTTAGATCTGGAGATCTGGGTAACCAGTAAATGTTTTTTGACATCAAAAGTGCAGGTATTGTTTGGCAAAATTGGAAGTGGCATGGCCGATCTGCCAGTTAAATTCTTTAAATCAATTGGGGAAGCAAATACAAATCATCCTTCATATGCTCCTCAATGATATTTAAGTTGAGTTATTACAAATGAATGTCTATTTTCAATGTACAGTGTCTCTGTAAATGTCAGTCAATGTCGCCTTTTTTGACATCAAAAGTGCAGGTATTGTTTGGCTAAATTGGAAGTGACATGGCCGATCTGCCAGTTAAATTCTTTAAATCAATTGGGGAAACAAATACAAATCATCCTTCGTATGCTCCTCAATGATATTTTTGACGATATGCACGTTGAGTTATTACAAATGAATGGCTATTTTCAATGTACAGTGTTTCTGTTTCGGAGCGATTGAATTAAATTGACGTTTTAAAATCATGTGTTCTTAAGTCAGTTGGTTAACAAACTTCAAAGTTATCAAATGTTGCTATGCCGACATAAAATTTGGCGTAACCTGTATAAAAGGTGTGTTAATTGAGCTCTTCTTTTTTCTTCTGTCCTTGCTATCACTTATTCAAATCTTATCGGTATGAGCCGTACCGCAGACCTTCCTTGTAAATTTTATATTTTATAAAATTAAGCTCGAATCACTCACTTTTTAATTTTACAAATTTTTTTTTTTGCACAAATTAAAAATGGGGTGAAGTGATTATGAAGTACTGCATTGAACTATATCTCTTCATAAAATTTTATCGTTTTTTCAGATTTTTTTAGGATTTTTTTAAATTGCATATAGGCGTTTTTTGCTTCTCCCGTAAAACAATAAAAATGCTACTTACGCCCTTCTGCATTTCAGCTAACCATATACATAAAAAAACATTTTTTTTGTTTCCAATTGATTTTTTTTTGCAAGACAAATTGAGATTTTCAGGGAAATTCGCTCAATTTTCTCTCAGTTATCGAACCTTCGAAATATAAACAAAATTTTCTTTGACAGCTGCTTACGATGAAATGTCTATACTTACATTTCCTGTATTATTAAATATTGCCAAACTCATAATATTATTTGGGTAAAAACTTCCAAAAATACACTTTTAAGTGGCATTTTTTTTTAATTTAACGCCTTTTATCTTTTCTCGTTCACTGTTTTTTTTTTAATATGGATACGAGCTGGCTAACTACAACCTAAACTAAATTCTGGTTTCAAAATTTGTATGAAAATTTAAAATTTTTTCAAATATTTTTTAAAGAAATTTAAAAACATTTTGTAAATTTAAATTTAGTTTAAAATTTATTTAGCTACTTCGCCCAGATCCTTAAGGAAATATTTATATATTTTTTTTTTTGTAAATTATTGATTGCTGTTATATTAATTTTTTTTATATTGAAAATCTTCCAATACCACAAGAAATCTGAACGGGAATCGCCAAAATTTCAGAATTATGAGTTTATTATATCAAAACATATACATATATATTAAAAATTGAAAATATTTAATTATCAACTTAAAGTACAGGTTGGTTGAAAAGTTCCTGCGCTCACCAAAAGATGGCACTGCTAGCCCAAACTTTTTTTTCTCAAGTTGGTATAACTGTCCTGAGAACACATAAAAAGTTGCAAGTCATTCTGTCAGTTCTTTCTTTGTTTACAAGCCATTTGAAGTTGACGTGTCATTGATTTATTTTAAATGGAAAAAGTTGAATATCGTGCAGTCATTAGATTCTTTGTTTTGAAGGGTTTAAAAGCAAAGGAAATTTATGAACAATTGTTAGAAGTGTATAAGGAGTCCTCACCTTCAAAACGCACCGTTGAATTTTGGGCTGGTGAATTTAAACGTGGTCGTACCATCCACGCGAAGGACGACAAAAAACTGCAACCACAGCAGAAATCATTTAGCAGGTACATAATATAGTTAGTGAAGATCCAAGTTTGACTAAGCATGAAATTGCTAATGCCATAATCATCTCATACGAGCGAGTACTCCATATTTTACATGAAGAATTACGTATAAAAAACTATTTGGAAAGTTAGTGCCGCACACATTAACAATTCAACAAAAACTGGATCGAAAACAAATTTCTCAGCGTTATTTGGAGCGTTTTAAGCCGAATACAACCGACTTCTTGCGCCGTTTTATAACTTAAGATGAGACTTGGATCTACCACCATGATCCTAAATTGAAACAAGAACGTTTACAGTGGACTGAAGCTGGTTGTTCAGCTCCAAAGCAGGTGAAGTCACAATGGTCAGCAAAGAAGGTTATGGCATCAGTTTTTTAGGATGCAAAAAGAATTTTGTTGATTGATTATCTTCAGAAAGGTAAAACTATCAACTCTGAATATTATTGCAGCCTTTTGGATCAGCTGGATGAAAAAATTCGTGAGAAAAGACCTGGTTTATGAAGAAAAAATTCATTTCTCATCAAGACAATGCACCTGCTCACAAAAATGTTTTGACGATGGCTAAATTCAATGAATTAAAGTACGAATTGCTTGAACATCCATCGTATTCACCAGATTTGGCTCCCAGTGACTACTATCTCTTCAGAAATCTCAAACAATTCCTTCGTGAAATGCATTTTTCGTCGAATGAGGAGGCCATAGCAGCCTTAGACGGTTATTTTGCAGGTCTTCTGGAAAACCATTAAAAGGATGGGATAAAATTATTGGAAGATCATTGGAGATTATATTGAATAAAAAAATATATTTCGTAACAAAAACAACCAACCTGTATTTACCTACCCAGCAAAAATAAATGGAAGTGATTCTTAAGGAATTAATTTTTCATTGATTCTAAAGTATTGTTTAGTTTTGATTTTTCTCTTCTAAGAAAGTTCTTTTTCACAACTTATAAAAATGCGATTTTTAATGAAATTAAACACTTTTCAAATCTATGACGCTACAAGAAGTAAAAAAATTATTGTAGTAAAAGTTGCAAGCATTTCAAATAGAGATAAATAAGTCCCGAATGCTGAATTTCCCGCTAAAATTTAACGAACAGTAAAACTCAAACTTTGTATAGGAAACAACAACAAAAGTGTCAGTTAAATTCCCAGGTAGAAGCTAACGGGAGATTGTAAAACTGAGGCTAAGGCTCGATTACTGATGTCCTTTAGAAATCTAAATTACAAATTCAAAATTTATTTGGGAAGAACAAAAGATTTAATTTTTCACTAAACCATAAGAAGGGCTTTAGATGCAATGAAAAGGATCATAAAAGAAAACTTCCATCCTATGACACCCCTATGTAAAAATCATTGGTTCCGATCCAAATTTTCACAACACCGGAATCAAAATCACTCCTTCTTTTTCTTTTCTTTTGCTACTTTTTTTTTTGCTGGGTATTAATAGGTAAATTAATATATTTTCACAATTTATTTTTTTAATAAAATATGCCTTAACTATTTTATATTTCATTTGTCAGTTGTTAAATTTTATTAAACTTTTCATTCAGCAAATCAATCTTTCCTCATATCTTAGTTGGAAACTCTTTTTTTAAATTTCTGCAAAAAAAAAACGCTTATTTTCGAAATAATTATCTAAGAGAAGAAGATCAAAACTTTCATATGAGATACGATTTGTAAAATTATTTGCTTAAAAAGTTAGATTAGTTTAAACATGAGGTATATATCCAACTTTGAGCCACTAAAAGTATCTAACTTTTAGCAACAATACACTATGAATTTTGAAAAACTAAAACAGCACAGTTATCACAGTAACGTGGAATATCCATGCCAAATCTTCAGTGATATCCATAGAAGGGCTCTTTGGTTTTTTGTAATAGAATTTCATAATTTTTTAATATCAATTAATATATTTTTAATTTCAAATGATGTTTTTTAATTTGAAATAATATTCTTTAAATTTAAAATGTGAAATTTTGATTTACAATTGCTATTATTTTAATGAAAATTATGTTTTTTAAATACAATATATGATCCAATTCAAATTACTTATTAATAATGAATTAATAATTAGTCAATTTAGTAATTGATATGTTATTCGATAGGTAGAAATGCTGAGGAGGAAATTTTTATTATTTATATGGAGACTTCTGAAAACGTAAAGCTGTATGGTATAGAGCCAGAGTTACCAAGAAGGGCAGGAACACAAAAACACCGTTCAAGTTTACAACCAGTTGATCCATCGGTCAGTCAAAAAATTATATGTTAATACCCTAACCGAGCACTAGCAACAAAGGTCTTCGGCTCGTTGTAGCGAAAACAGACCAGAGCCTCTGGTGGGAATTGAACCCACGACCCCCGCACTAATAAGCTAGCACGCTACCAACTAGCCTACCGGGGCGCTCAATCAATTTATCCCCAGGTGAAATCATTTTTACATTGTGGAACTGATACAGACAGTATTATGACCGTTAATGACAAAATGATGTTGTATTTCAGTTATAATTATTTACTAATTATTGTCAGCATTTTATAGTTTCATAATTATTATCTTTTTATCATAGTCAGAATTTTTTTAGAACAGTATGGTTACAGCCAGCCACGTTAAAAAATAGAAAGTGACAATCATGAAATAATAAAATATTTACTTACTATAATATTGATGGTAGCGACCATGTTGATTTAGAAACTAGTAACTTAGTTATAACAACCATAATCAAATGTAGCAAGTATAATATAGTAGCAGTGATTATGTTCCAACCATGTTTTTTCTCTTCGTGAAGTTAGTAGCACTCAATGAGTTAAATGGGAATAGAAAATTGTCAGTTTCCAACTTTAATTGGGTTGCTTCTACTAAAATCTGTTGGCACATCTAAATATTGGTTTCCATCACAAAAATTCCGTTAATATATCTAACACTATCCAAAAAATTCAACAACCCATCTAAAAATCGAAATATATATGAGCATACATGATCATACATGGGCCTGTATATGATCATACATGAGCATACATGGTCATATACGTCCATACATGATCTCATATATGACCATATATCTTCTGATCCGAAATTTGAGGGTATATGGTGATATATGTGCATATATTATCATACATGCTCATATATTATTCATGTATGCTCGTATACGATCATATACGTCCATATACCCTATATGAGATCATGTATGGTCATATATTGAACAATGTTTGGACATATATGACCAAGTATGACCATGTATGATCATATACAGGCCCATGTATGATCATGCATGCTCATATATATTTCGATTTTTAGATGGGAATCACATTTTATTTTTGTTGTGCTAACCGCATTTAAAATACCCCTGTCAATTTGGTTGGCACTTTGTTTTTCTGTGTGATTTAAATATAAACGAGGAGAGAACTTCTGTTGAAAATCAATTTTTCCTTAATGTTTACATTCCTCCCTCACTGTATTTGAATTTTGTAATTATTTGGCTTGAAATTTTGTAAAGAAAAAAAAATGCCTTTATAATTGTTTTCTTAGCTCATATGTACAGGGTGTCCCCCGCGAAGGTATACTACTTTGCTTGTTTATAATTTTTGATTAAATTAAAGAGAATGGATTTTATATTGCTAAATGTTTTATTTAATGTCGGCAATTATGTATGGAATACAATATCAGATAAATGTCCGCCTCTGTTAGCCTCACAAATGCGAGCCCATTTGAGCACATTTCTCATTACATTCTCACACATTTCACGCGTTATTTCATTGATTTCATCACGAATATTTTGTTTGAGTTGCTAAAGCGTTTCTGGTTTGTTTGCATAAACCTTGTTTTTCAGATATCCCCAAAAACAGAAGTCCGGAGCAGTCAAATCAGGCGAACGTGGAGCCAATCAACATCACCATTTCTTGAAATAACTTGTTGTGGAAAGAGGTGTCGCAGTAATTCCATTTTAATCCTGGCTGTATGCGATGTGGCACCGTCTTGTTGATACCTGTAGCCCAAAGCATACAGTTGTGGCGTTAAAAAGTTTTTAATCATACCACGATATCGCTGCCCATTCACAGTTACTGTTACGCCGTTTTCATTTTCAAAGAATTAAGGTCCAATGATTCCTCCTGACCAAATTGCACACCAGACTGTCACTTTTAATGGATGCAAAGGTGACTGGTGAACAACTTAAGGGTTTTCCATTGCCCAGAACCGACTATTCTGTGTATTCACATATCCATTCAAATTCAAATGTGCCTCGTCACTCATTATGATTTTTTCATGAAAATCGGGTTGTTCATGGGCGAGCTGTTTTAACGATTAAAACACGTTGGTTTTTCGAATATTTCTCCATAATAAATTTGCCACGTGTCTACTTCACGACTGCCAAATATGAACTGTCAAGACTAATGTTTACCAAAATGGCGGCAAAACAAAGTAGTATACCATCCCGGCGGACACCCTGTATGAATGGTTTTTAGTTTCCATTAAAAATTATTTTTTTTTTTTTGCTTAAATCTTGTAAAAAAAATTCCTTTGGCATTTTTATATTTTTTTACTTATTATACCATTTTTAAAAAAACTTCTGATATGAAGAAAAAAAATTATTAACTTGTCTCTTTAAATCACACTTAATTAAGTCGAATTTTTTTATTAACAAATATTGTGAATTTTTGATTTATGAATTACGTAAAATTAAGTTTAAGAATTGAATAATTTTGCAAAGATAAAAAAAAATTTACGTAAATTAAAGACATAAATAAATGTGACCCTTATTTCTATATTTAAAAAAACAAACAAATTTTGTTTAAAGTTTTAAGGCACCCTAAAAGAAAACTGAAATCATTTTTAATATCAAAAACTATCTTTTTAATACAAACATAAATTTTTTAGTGTTATTTATTGTTTGTGAGATAAAAAAAAAAGAAAAAAATCTTATAAAATATTTTATTATCAATTTTTTTTACTAAAACATTCAACCATTAGTTTTACCATTTTACAACAATCCGTATCATCATTATATTCTCATCAATCATGTTTCATTTTTAAACATTATTTTTTTTTTTAATTCTTTGGCCTGTACCTTTATGGTGTATACGATTTTCTATGTTAAAAATTGTACAAAAAAATACTCTCGTTCTTTTAACATTAAAAAAGATAAAAACATTGTTGCACACATACATTGAAAATAATAAGTTAGTTAAAAACAATCTGTAAAACTGCTGGTAAATCTATTTATTTTCTTTTTTTTTTTTTGAATTTCTTATAAATTTCTTTCGATTTGTATAACATTTGGATATGTGATATAGGCCGATCACGGCTTTCATTACGAATGATTTTTATCGCCAGTTCAACGGGAAACTCTGTTTTCGTAAATGGTAGAGAACATAATTGTGATTGTAGTGAAGTTATTTAATACATCAAAGCGCATTTCGGCTAATTAATTTGCATCTGGGAAAAAAATGCATAAGTTTTCTATCCCTTATACATATCGCAACGGCCTCGTTTGATGTTCCCATATCACCTAACCTCACCGAAGTAAAATAATATGAATTAAAAATCTTCAACATGTTGGCCAACTCTCCATCAGTTGGCATGCAAAAACTGTTTTAAAATTTATCATTTTGCACAATTACAGTGCTTCTATATTTAAAGCTATCATCTTTTACCTCCCAGCAAAACCACACATTACCAAATAATGGGTTAAGTAATGTATAGCAATATTGGCCGATGGATTACTTTACACCTTATTTCATTGTTGAATTTTACAGGCGATGAGCCTCAAAGTGTAATGTATATACCCAAAACTTTAGAGGTGATAATGAAAGGGGTTACTTATATGGTTACGAGAATGGAAAAAATAATGTATCTAAAAATAGATTTTTAAAAAAGAGGAATTTTTATTAAAAAAAATTATCACAAATATTTTATTTAAAATATTTGTAATTAAAAATAATATGGTCAAGATGGGAATCGAACCAGGGAAATCTGGTTGCCAGCCAAGAACTCTACCCACTGAGCTATCGACGCATATAGTTTATGATTGCTTTAAACTTAAAAGAATTGTTGCGTTTCGTTTTTTCGCTAGTGTTGTCAAAACAAACATACATTACCCTTTTGCTTACAAAAAACACAAAGTAATGTATTTAAAAATAGATTTTCAAAAATATTTCAATTATTACTTTACATTTATAAATCATATATAACGTAATCAATAATGAGTAACTTATTATTAATAAATTGTGTGCGATTCTTTCGTCATTTATATTGAAATCATTTTCGATAACTGGAGTAATAATTTTCCTACAATCACAAATTGTTTTCCGTTACCGACTGCAGTTTATTTAAAAAGTAATACGTAGAATTGATTTTTAAATGAATAATCAATTGATCAATTGAATTCATTAAAAATATGTTTTTTAACTATTTCAATCATTCATTCAAAAAACAAACTATAAAAATTTAGATACATTCAGTTGGAGTTGATATTTTCTGTTAAAAGTAAAATTTTCTCTTTACTGTTTCTAAAAATAGAAATTCATATAATTTCTTTTTGTTTTTGTACCAAAATAGCTTGCTTAATATACACAATTATTTACAAGAAATTATACATACACACAAAGAAAATTAAAATATATAATCTGTGTGTGTTGTGTTTTGTAAAATTACATACAAATAAAAAAAATTCAATTTAAAAAACAAACCACAAAAATCGTTTTTTCTACATTTTGTCAATTAAAAATTTGTGGTTATTTTAAACGACTGTCTATTGTTTTTACTAATCAAAATTATTGAAAAAAAAACATCAAAATGGGCTGAACATAATGTAAAATCAGTAGTCCTCTTTTTGATTTTATTTTCGATTTATTTAATATGTATTTTACATTATTTTTAACGCAAAAACATGGTGAGTGTATGAATTTTAAAATATGAAAGTTGATTAAGTGAATCAATAACATAAATTTTAAAAAGAAGTGGGTCCAGAATTGACCTTTGCGGTACAAATACATATTGTATACGTTCTGTCAACTAGGAAAATAATGCCCAGCAAAACCACATATTACCAAATAATGGGTAAACTAATGTATAGCCATAGGGGCCGATGGATTACTTTACACCTTACTTCATTGATGAATTTTATAGGGGATGAGCCTCAAAGTAATGTATATACCCATTACTTTAGAGGTGATAATGTAAGGGGTTACATATATGGTTACGAGAATGAAAAAGTAATGTGTCTAAAAATAAATTTTTAAAAAAGAGCAATTTTTATTAAAAAAAATTATCACAAATATTTCATTTAAAATATTTGTAATTAAAAATAATGTGGTCAAGATGGGAATCGAACCAGGGAAATCTGGTTGTCAGCCTAGAACTCTACCCACTGAGCTATCGACGCATATAGTATTTCATTGCTTTAAACTTTCATGAATCGTTGCGAATCGTTTTTTCGCTAGTGTTATCAAAACAAATATACATTACTCTTTTGCTTACAAAAAAACACAAAGTAATGTATCTAAAAATAGATTTTCAAAAATATTTCAATTATTACTTTACATTTATAAATCATATATTACGTAATCAATAATCAGTAACTTATTACTTTATGCTTGCAAATAATGAAAAAGGTAACGAGCTATCATTACAAGGTAACGCATGAGAATATCGCACCCATTACCAAAGTTTTGCTGGACGTTTGAGAAAAATTAAGAAAAATGTTTAAGTTTCAAGCATAAAATTAAATGATTTACCGTATTAAATGCCTTAGAATGTTCTAGAAGCACTAAGAAATAAATTTTACCGTCATCTAGTATATGTCGGCTCATCCGAAACATCAACTAGTGCTGTAATACAACTGTGACTAGCACGAAACCCTGATTGCTTATCAGACAACAAACATTTTTCATTGATATATTTGTTCATTGAAACTCTGTATCGGATTTAGGAAAAGGTATTATTTTTAATATTTTAATTACGGCATTAAATCATGGTTGGCATTCAATGCCTTTTCATAATAACGGTAGTTGGCTACCACAGCCACTTTAAGACCGATATGAAAATTTTAAAAAGGCGTTTTCATTAAAGGCATTTGTCTTTTTGTATAATCGGGTTTATTGCGCTATTTTACCGGCTTAATTTTGAAATATCTTAAACTACCTTTAAAATAACGCTAAACTATCGAAACACAATCGGTGCTTACAACTGTGTTTTGCAGATATAACCCAATGTAACAGTTAATATTATGAAATAAACCCCGTAATATTAGAAGACACAAGTCACTATTGTAATCGTAGTTTTAAAATTTTCGTTTTGGTACTGTTCAGAGCGTGGTAGACAACTACCGTTATAATAAAAAGGTAGTGCTTACCAACCATGCATTAAATACAATCACATAAAATTCAAAAAAGTAATTATTTAAAAACTCGTTATACATTAGTAAATTTAATGTTATATAAATTTTGTAAAATTACTATCTTTTAATCGAAAGCTATTTAAATTTAAATTTTTTTGTTTTATGCCAAATATTCGAAGAAATTTCTATTATATTTTGAGTGTACTCAAAATCTCTTTCATATAAAATGTACAAAAAATTTTAACTAAAAATTACATGAAATACATTATGGCATATTGTTATCTTTTATTCACTTTTCCACCTTCAATCTATTGAAAATTCATGTTAAATATGACTAATGATAAATTACTGCAGAAGTAAAAAAAAAATAAAATTTTTATGGTGGAAATTTAATTTTAAATTGCATGTCTCTTACAAAGAAGGTACTCCCAACTAAATATGTTTTTACTGTAATGAAACATATATAATGATGTAGAAGTAAAAAATTCTATGATTAACCTGTTTGCCCCCAACCCATTTATGGGCTTCAGAATGAATGTAAAAGATTGGATTTTGTATATGAAATACTGGTACCTTTGAAAATAATTTATTAAGGCTATTTTCTGGTACATTCACGCAAAGTAAAAACATGGTTAAAACAATCATATTCGAAGAGATATTTGGGTTAATAATTGTGCCAAACATAGTAGTAAAATTTATATAGTTATCATATTATGATTTATAATACTATCCCTCAAAAGTTCATAATAGAATTGGAAAATTTTCGAAAATGGAGAGAAATTCTTCTTTTAATTATTTCAAGCAGTAGGCTTTGCAGGCTGCGGTCAATATGTTTAAAAAATTTAATGGATTTATACAGAGAAAGGAGCATAATTCTATAATTGAAATTTCTAATCATAAAATAATCCTACATGATAATAAAACTGTCCTCCGCGAATATAATATGATCAGTATGAATTATAATTACCCAGCAAAAAAAAAATGGTAGTCATTCTGTGATTACAACTTCTTTTATTGCTTCCTAAACTTCAGTTGACATTCTTTTATTTTTTGATGTTATTCTAAGGCACTTCCAAAAGAATTCATGTGTTCATATTTCAAATGCAGTGATCTGGATATAAGCCCGATGCATATCTTGAAAAATCACTCTTCATTACTTCTAAAGCATAAGTTATAGTATATCGTATATTTTTTGAATCTTAAGCACTTATTAAAATTGAGAAAATAGCTCTGATGAACTTTTTTAATTTTTTTATTAAATCATTTTTATATTTTAGTTTAAAATTTTATGAGGGTTAGAATTTATGCAGTTTTGCAAATTTTATAAAAGTTTTAAAAAATCCAGAAAAACAGATTTTTTTTTACCTTTAATTGCAACTAGCTGGCCTGTCATTTGCATTTTTCAGCCTCAAATATTTATGACTACGCAATCTGTGCATTTTTCTCAAATATTTATGACTACGCAATCTGTGCATTTTTGCATTATGTATTTTATTTAACACTACATCATTTACAGTTTTAATTCAGAATTTACCAAAACAATTTTAAAAATGTGTAAAAATTATTTCAAATTGCCCAAAAAGGTTTTAAAATTGTGCAAAAATTATTTAAAATTGTTCAAAAATATTTTAAAATTGTCTAAAAATGTTTCAAAATTGTACAGCCAGTTTTTAAATTATCCAAAAATATTTTAAAATTTGTCTAAAAATTCATTAAGATTTTTGAAAAATTTTTCAAAAATGCTTTTTGACTAATGCAGAATTATTTATGTGTTTTAATAAAGAGTATTTGTATATCAATGCATAAATTTAGCTTCTTTAAACTTATTTTTCTGCATTCTTATGAATTAAATTTTCATCAAAGCTTAAATACTACAAAGTATATGAACATTTTCCACTCATGCATCAGAATACCTAATCATTGTATTATCATTGCTTCCTTAGAGTAAAGTATGAGTATTGCTAGTAGCTACATTTGAATACTTCCATCCTATGACTAATGGCTAATATTAAGTTCATCGATGAAACCATCAGAAAAGAAGTGATGCCTTTTCCATAGTAGTGATGGTTTTATTGCTTCTTTGGCAGCTTCATTTTTGCTGGGTATGATCGTGTGAATGTTTTAACGAATATTGGTACAGTCAAGTTAGATATTTCTGAATATTTTATTACCCTACTAGCGGAGATATTTGCAAAATAAAATTGTTCAATGCATCCAGAGTTTTTAGAAATTTAATTTGTTCTTTAATTTCTATGGGTAACTCATGTTCTTATGCTCGCAAATAATACAAAAGGTAATGAGCTATCATTACAAGGTAATGCATAAGTATATCGCATCCATTATCAAAGTTTTATTGTGTTTTTATTTTACTGTGATATTTGTAAGATGCCTGTGTTTGGCGTGTGTTCAGTGGGCAAGCATTGTTGATATGTCCTGTTTACATTTTCATAGCTTCACAAAAAGATTATTATTCACATTGAAAAATAAAATGGGTAAATTTTTAGTATTTGAAAGATTTTACAAATTCGGAAATTTCTTGAGACGGTTTGTTGATTTTACATAAAAAGTTAATATCTCCCAAAAAAAAATCCTAGATGTCCTTAACTAAGTCAACATACCACTTTTTCAAAACCTCTCTTCTTTCTATATTTAAAAAATAAAAATGTAAAAAATTGATTATTTTAAACCCATAATGCACGATATAAATTGTAATTGTTGCCAAATGTTCACCACAGCTTTGGTGGTATACCTCTATACGATGATCCATATTCTCAATGACTTTGAGAGATAACATAATTGAGGTTTAATGTCGTTAATGTGCCGAAGTAAATCATCCTTTAGCTCTTAAATTGTTCTTAGCTCATTGACGCACACCTTTTCTTTCAAATAACCCCAAAGTAAGAAGTCCAACGGTGTCAAATCACATGATCTTGGCGGCCAATTAACATCGCCACGACGTGAGATAACACGGCCATTGAATTTCTCGAGCAAAAGAGCATTGTTTCGTTGGCTGTGTCGCAAGTGGCACCATCCTGTTGGAACCACATATCGTTCATTTTCAGGCCACAAGAAGTCCGTTATCATATCGCGACAGCGAACGCCGACGATGAGTCAAGGTTGATGGCTCTTCTGCCACACTATCGCGAACAACAGCAATGCTTTCCGAAAAACTAACTGGGCGAGCAAGCACATTTGTTTTCAGATTTCCTACAGACCCGATGTGCTGAAATTTGCGCACAATTCTCCCGATTGTGGACACATTCGGTCGATTATGCTGACCAAGAAAATCATGAAGTGCATATCGATATGAACGCACATTTTCGTAAAAGACTTCAACAATCTTAACGCGCTGTTCAGTTGTATACCTCTCCATGGTTGAATTTGTCAAATACTAAAACAAATAAATGTCAAATTAAATTGGGAAAAAACGTTACGTTAAAGTGTGACTCACAATTACTATCGTGCTTTATGGTTGGACCATCCTTTATTATAAAATTTAATTTATTTGTAAAGTCAAACCTTTAAAGCAACACCAGTGTAAATTACATAAAATCTCAACACTTCACAATTTTATTTTTTTATTTGTATTTTTAAAATTAAATTTAAAAATTACATTTCCCATATAGGAGATTCTTTCGAAACAACATCCTTTTGATTTCTTATAATTACATTTTTATTTGTAATCTAAAGTTAATAGATGAGTTTATTGTTTGTATTGTTTCGTGTTTAAAGATTTTTATATCAAATATACCTCTTATTTTTCCCACAATTTACTTTTATTTAAACCACACAGCTGGTGATGTGTTTCTATATGAGGCTTTCCATACCAACTAACCGGCTAAAATTAAAGACAA
The DNA here is from genome assembly GCA_949748255.1 of Eustalomyia histrio. NCBI lineage: Eukaryota > Metazoa > Arthropoda > Insecta > Diptera > Anthomyiidae > Eustalomyia > Eustalomyia histrio. The sequence continues at coordinate 48,942,913 of OX456527.1, forward strand.
TCGTATCAATGTCAAACTTACTATTTACAGCCCAAAATATATTTTGAATAAAATATGGAACAACATTTTAAAATTTTCCAAAAGGTGGGCGTGGTAAGAGTTAAATTTTGACAGATTAAGGATTTATTATGAATTAATAAAATTGCAAAAATACGAAAATTCTACTACATCAATGATGTTTTGTATAAGCAATTTGTAGAAATATTTTTTTTTAATTTTAAAACAATTCTGAGTTTTTAATTTTTCCAATTTATCTTACACTCGGTAATTTTTTTTAATTTTATGATTTCATTTGATTTGCAGGTTTCAAAGTGATCTAAAAATTGTAACGATAAGCGGTTTCAGATTAGCGTGTTACTCGGCTTTGCTTTAGAAAAACTATTCGTAAATTATTGTGTACTGCAAATATTTACTAAAAAATCAAATATTTGTGCCATAACAGAGTACAACAAAACAATAAAATCTAGATGCATCGGGATTGGGATTCATCATTCCTAATAGCCTTTGGCATGCAGAATTTTAAAGTTAATTGTAGTTAAAAAAAAATTGCAAAAGAGATTTTAAAGGAAACTTAAATATTTCCAAAAAGATTTTATTTTACCAATGAAGTTATATTTTGCTAACATACCAATGGAATGAACTCAGCCCTTGAATTTGATATAACGGGTGGTCCAATTACAGGTATACGATAATATTTTTTCATTCGAAATTTTAACTTTGAGTCAGTGTTATACCATTATTTGTTAAAAACCACTTTTGGCCGAAGTTAAGCACCCACCGTGCGTACTGTATGCAAGTTTGGTCCCTGGTCCGATAAGAATTGAAACAGAGTCTTAATATGAACTTGAATAATCTTTGCTTTCGCCAGGATTTATTTAAAACTTTAGTTAGCAGAAATAATCTTTAAAGAAAAGTTCTCTTGATTTCATGTTGACCTATTTCAAAAGAATTTTTCATAATAAAAATGTTGAAAATTCTAGGTACTGTACTCTAAAGGAAAAGTCTTGAGATTTGAAACCTTTCTGCTACTAAAATCCCACTAAAAAAGTTTTAAAAAATTTTGTATAAGAAACAAAAAGATTTTGATAAATATTTTCTATGGCAAGATCATTAGATTTAATCTAAAAAAACTTGTATAAAAAAATCCAAAAATTTTGAGAAATATTTTCTAAAGTAAAATCCTTAGATTTTAAAAATTCAACTAAAAAAAAATTTTCTCAAGATCTGGGAGTTTTTTTATAGGAAGAATCGACAGACTCTAAGGGCTTTTCAATAGGAAAAGCTCCTCAAAATCTATAGAATCAAAGGGGTTTTCTGATAGTAAAAGTCTCCAGCAACTGAAGGTTTTACTATAGGAAAAGCTTCTCAAAATCTATGGGCTATGGGGAAGTATAATTTTAATAAGACTATTTTCTATAGGAAATATTCTTCAGAATCTTAACACGTTTCTTATGGGGGTTTTTCTCTAGGAAAAAGTCCTTCGAAAATGTCAGGAATTGCTGGTCTCCTCACAATTTGACGATTTTCTATGGGAAAGAGTCCTCAGAATTTTAAAACTTTTCTTATAGGAAAAAGTTATCAGTATTTCAATATTTTTCTGTAGGAAAAAGTACGAGGGCGGATCAATAAGTCGTGACTTTTCGAACTTCCCTCGTAGTTATATGCAATTCAACACTGCTGCCGTCAAGTACCACCTCTTAATAGACTACTGTCAAATTTTGAGCAAGTTCCGTCATATACTTCGCGTTTAACAGCTGTTTAAAGCATACAACCTCGTGGATTTATTTTTATAAAATGGGAAAAAAGTGAATTTCAGGTGCTCAATAAACATTATTTTTTGCGAAAAAAAACACCAATCAAACCAAGGAAAAGCTTGATAAATACTATAGGGACTCTACACCAACGATTTCAATGTTAAAAAAGTGGTTTGCTGACTTTTGTTGTAGTCGCACAAGTGCAAATGGCGCTGAACGTTCTGGGCGGCCAATTGAGGTCAATACACCCGAAAATGTCGAAAAAATCCACGATATGGTGTTGGCCGATCGAAGCGTAAAAGTGCGTGAGATTGTTGATGCCATAGGCATTTCATATGGCAGTGTGGTTTCGATTTTAACTGATCAGTTGGATTTAAAAAAGCTGTCCGCAAGTTGGGTGCCGCGTTCGCTCTCAATTGACCATAAACGTAATAGTGTGGCAACTTCAAAGGATTGATTGGAGTTGTTTAACCGCAATTCGAATGAGTTTTTGTGGCGTTTTGTAACTGTGGAAGAAACTGGATACATTACAACACTCCGGAGACCAAGTAGTAGTCTAAACAATGGGTTTTTCCGGGTGAACCGGCTCCGAAGAAGGCCAAGGTAAGTTTGTCGGCCAATAAGGTGATGGCAATAGTTTTTTGGGATGCACTCGAGATAATCCACATCGATTACCTTCAAAAGGGAAAAACAATAAACGGCGAATATTATATATGACAACTTATTGGACCGATTTAACGAGGATTTAAAAAAAAAACGGCCTAATATGGCCAAGAAAAAAGTTCTTTTTCATCAAGATAATGCACGGGTGCACACGTGAGTAGTCTCAATGGCACAATTCCAATTCTACGAATTGGTACCTCATCCGCCATATTCTTCGGGTTTAGCCCCCAGTGACTATTTCCTATTTCCAAACCTAAAGAAATGACTCGGTGGAAAGAGATTTAGCTCCAACTAAGAAATTATTGATCAAACAAATGCCTATTTTATGGACCTCGAAAAATCCTATTTTTTTGGAAGGGATACAAAAATTGGAGAAACGTTGGACTAAGTGTATTGAGCTAAAAGGAGATTATATTGAAAAGTAAATTTTTTTTGCAAAAAAAAAACTGTGTTTCATCCAAAAAGTCACAGACTCATCGTAGTTTCAAAGTGTTTTAATAGGAAAAGGTCCTTATAAAATGGTTGTGTCTTATTGTTGGAAATCAACTTTATCGTTTTGTACTTTGATAAAATTAAACCACTGTTCTTTGGAAATTTAGTTTTTATTTTTGACATTAAATCAAATATTTTACTTCACTTTGTTGTTTTTAAATAATTCAATATAATTGTTTTAAGATCTCCGTTTGTGGAAATTAAATACTTATAAGCAAATGTTTCCAAAAATCCTTGGTAGGGAAAAATTCACAGAATCTTAAAACTATTCTTATGTAAAATGTGCTCAGGATTTGGAGGATTTTTTATGGGGAAAATGTGCTAAGGATTTGAGAGGTTGTAAAACTAGGCTGCCGGTCTTAATGATGTAGACCGGACGATCGGGTAAACCGGCCAGATTAACCAGGTTGTAGTATTTTTTCCGAATATTGGTTTCCTCAGGATTTGTCAGTATTTTGTCTGGAAAAAGTCCTTAGAAAGTAAGGTATTAGTTTAGCAAAAGTCTCCATAAACTGGGGATCTGTTGGGTTTTCTGCAGGAAAAAGATCAGAACCTAAGAATTTTTGTAGTTTTGATGATTGTTTTTTTTTTTATTATATTTGAAATATTTATTTTTATTTTTTATTTATATTAATCATAAAATAACAAATTTTATCCTAAAACCCTAACCGAGCAAAATCAGACCAGAGCCTTTGGCGGGAATTGATCCCAAGACCCCCGCACTGATAAGCTAGCACGCTACCACAGGGTATACCAGTGATGTCAGAAGTGACACATTTCAAACGAGTGAACAAAAACCGTTTGGTGAGGGTTGTTGTTGTAATTCATGTCCTAGGCGAGAAAGAGATTTTAAAACAATATATACAAAAAATAATGTGTAAAAGTGAACAACTACACAGCATGTTTTAAAACATATGATCGCCAAAAGTATTAAAAAGATACCATAGAAATGCAACATGACTGTATTTACTAAAATTTTAACTATCTTGTTGTTTCAAAAAGTTAGAACAAACTCACAACAAATTTTACATATTATAATAACAAAAACTGTTTTATGTTTTTATAACATTTTTGCAAATAATTAATTTTAATTTTATCTTAGTATTCAAAAGAACAAAACATACAATAAAGTTTCACATTTATATGATCTGTGAAATGTATAAGCAAATAAGCACACTCACAAAACACATTTAATTAATCGTCAGCTTATTATTATAACTAATAATTATTAGTTTGCCCAAACATTTAAAGAAAAAACAATGAAAATGGTTTTCACTCTTAATTTTATATCAACGTTGATATTAGTTATCTCAGTTATGATGCCAGATATCGAAAAACGAGTTTCAGAATTAGAAAGAGGATATTCGTATTATATATAATCCATTCGCCTCTATTATTTCAAAAATGGTTTAACCTTCGCCTTACCAAAGGTTTTTATCCACATCGTTTACCAATACCCACCGGGGTGACCCTGTACTTCTATGAATATTATTATGCGCAATGAAGCCTGGATTGGCACATAAAGCGAAGAATGTAATTGTTGTTAAACTTATAAAAGGTTACAGCTTTTCGTTCTTGTAAAATAGTTTACAAAAACAACAACTTCATGTCTTACTCTTTTATGCTACTCCGTTATCTAACGGTAATTCAGATATGTACATATGATAAAATGCATGCATAGCGATGCAGATTTTCGTTATAATTTACAAATTAGTTGTAATGTGAGAACGTTAACAAGTGGTCGCGAACTATTTCGATATGAGTGGTGAAAATATTTTCCATTATCTTTCTGCTAACGCTGTTTCAAGGTGTGTATTTTATAATAATTATTTTTTATTTTCAAAGTAAAAACAGTTTTAACATTTTTTGCCAAAGGCTATCTTATGAAGACAGGGAAGCATATTTTCTTCGCTTGATCGACGCCGAATCAGATTTGGATGAAACTGAGGATTTGTTTGGTGATGGTAATGAAGACGAGGATTATATGCCTAGTGGAGAAGCTGAAGATTCTGATATGGAACAGGAGCCTGGAAAAATTGAGCTAAACGATGAAAGTGATATTGATAAACCGAATAATGAAAAACCGACAACTTCGTGCGGGAATGATTTGTATTACGAGACTAAAGATACTGTGAAATGGTACAAGGAGGTGCCACATATAAATCGCCGAGGGTCGATTAATATTATTCGTGAAAAACTTTATATGGGCCCTAATCCAATCACTAAGAATATGTCCATAGTTGATACATTTAATTGCATTCTCAGTGCCGCTGTTAGAGATTTAATTCGAAGATTTTCAAACAAAAAAGCCGAAGCTGTTTACAACAAATGGAATTCAGAGAACACTGATAAGCAACAACGTACTTGGAAACCTATCACAGACGAGGAATTATCAGCATTTTTGGGCATTTTGCTGATAATGGGCAGCCACAAGTCTTGCCAAGAGCCCCTCGCCGAGCTTTGGAAGAAAAATTCATATCCACTGTATCGTGCAGCTATGTCGCGTAACAGATTTGCGGAAATTTTACGATTTCTTCGCTTTGACTGGCATGCCACAAAAGTGGCTCGACAACAAGAAGACAAGGCTGCAGCTATTAGAGACGTCTATGATATGGTAAATTTTACCTTGAAATCGTATTATCGACCACATGAATCAATTACCGTGGATGAGCAATTATTCGGATTTCGGGGACGAACACGTTTCACGCAGTACATGCCTTCCAAGCCCGCAAAATATGGCATCAAAATCTGGTGGGCATGTGATTCAAACACGTATTATCCACTTCAAGGGCAAATCTACACCGGAAAAGTAAACAATATAAGGGACACTAATCAAGGTGAGCGTATTGTAAAAGATTTAGTCGGCATTTACAAAAACACTGGAAGAAATGTCACCATGGATAATTTTTTTACAACATTGCCATTAGCCAAGGAGCTGGCTGCTTGGAAATTATCTGTTGTAGGCACAGTAAAAAAAACAAGAGATATGTTCCCGAAGAATTCAAGCCTTCACGAAGCCGCGAAGTTACATCAAGTCTATTCGGTTTCTCTGAGAATGTTACGCTGGTCTCTTATGTCCCAGCCAAAACAAATCAGTTGTTTTGTTGTCCACAATGCACAATGACAAAACTATTTCTGGTCCACAAAATAAACCAGAAATAATTCTTTATTACAACAAAACTAAGGGTGGTGTGGACACCATGGAAAAAATGTTGTCACAGTATTCCACAAAACGAGCAACAATGTGATGGCCATTAGCATTGTTTTTTAATATTTTGGATACGGCGGCCCTTGCCTCATTTGTAATATACAATGAAAATATAGCAGGGTCTGTAAAGCGATCGCAGCGAAAGCAGTTCATTGAGAGTCTGTCTGAATCCCTTTGTCATCCTCTCATATTGTCAAGGTCTAAAATACCACAAATTGTTGGAAGATTTTCAATCAGATCAGCCATTGAATGCATTTTAGGTAAAATTTTTGATAAGTCAAAAGAATTGTTAACAGTTTTACTTTTTAGGTGAACCGGTCATCGCTACTTAGCAGGATGATTGTTTTGAAGCCGATGAAACTACTGAGAGGGATGCAACTGGCCGCATCAAAATAAAAGGCAAATGTTATATATGCTATTCTTCTAAACAAAGAAGAAATACACGGCAAGTTTGCATTAGATGTAAAAAGCCCATTTGTGCAGAGCACAGCATCAGTCAAACTAAATGTGAGAAAAGTCACCAGGGCCCATCAAAATAAATAATAATTATATTATAATTACTAAAGTAAAATAAATTACAATTAAAATATCTGTTTAAATAAATATGTTAAATTTTCTTGTAATTTCATATAGGGTCACCCGGGTGGGTATTGGTAAACCACGAAATAAAATTGAAAAAAACTAAAAAAATATATTAAAAAATTAAAAATATTATCTTGTTTTTGTCAAATTATAAAGTTCTCGACAATTTGTTCAGTGAGTCAAAATTTCCCCTAGATCGAAGCAAAATTAACCAAGGTATTAAAGAAACAAAACCGAAATGGTCACCCGGGTGGGTATTGGTAAGGCGAAGGTTAATGAACCAATAATAAGCTGAAGAAGTGGAAAATCAGACGCAAGAAAGAGAGACAGAATAATTTGTCATACAGTTGTTTCACCTATAGTTAGTCATATCTCAGTTGCTAAAATACTATTAGAGTTGTCGAAATAGTAGTTTCCACGTAGTTTTCAAAAATACCGCAAAGAAATAAAGCGCTCTAATCATCGTGTCTCCACCGTGTACCCTGTGCACGATACCAACTAGCATACCGGGGCGCTCATTTAAAATATATCTTTATTATTATTATTAAAAATTAAAAAAAAAATAAATGTATACACTGTTTTATTTAATTTAAATAAAATTTTTAATTTAATACAGAAATACCAAACAAAAAAAATGTTGAGGACAACTTTCTTGTATTCAAAAAAATATTAGGTGTAATTGAAAATTTATATTTTTGTAGTATGGACTATAAACCTATATTAAAAATAATCCGCAGTTTAACAAATTACGAAAAACTAAAAGATAACTTCGCTAATATTTCAAAAAGTGCAGTTAATTTTTATACTTACATTCCATTACACTATATTAGTGATTTGCATCCAAAAATCTATCAATATTTATGGGTCTTATGTCCAATGCATTTTTTGCGTTTTAATGTGTAATCAATTAGAACTAGGGTTGTCAATTACTCACCTTTCGACTTTGTTCGAATTAATTAAATAATTATTTTTGTTCGTTTGTTCAAACGATTAAATCAAAACAAAAAATATTCGATTAACCGATCAAATAACGAATAAAAAAGAATTTAATTAATATTTTTATTAATTAATGTAAGACCATAAAATAAATTTTTGAAGCACTATGATTATTTGCTAACTAAACAATGACTACAATATTTTTCAACTTTCCTATATTTTGTATAAAATCGTATGAAATGTATGATAAGAAATCAAATTTTATGCTTTTATTTAATTTTTTTCTAATTTTTCGATTAAATTACATTTATTAATTGCTTTATTTGTTATTTAAAAATTGCCTTTTTAAAATTTTTAATCGGTTGACAACTCTAATTGGAATCCATGTATGTACCCAGCAAAAAAAAATGGTAGTCATTCTGTGACTACAACTTCTTTCATTGCTTCCTAAACTTCAGTTGACATTCTTTTATGATTTTTTGGTGTTATTCTAAGGTACTTCCAAAAGAATTCATGTGTTCATATTTCAAATGCAGTGATCTGGATATAAAAAATCACCCTTCATTACTTCTAAAGCATAAGTTATAGAAGGTATATGTATATTTTTTGAGTCTAAAACATTTATTCAAATTGAAAAAATAGTTTTGATGAACTTTTTAAATTTTTTTATTAAATCATTTTTTATATTTTAGTTTAAAATTTCATGAGGTTTAGAATTTATGCAGTTTTGCAATTTGTATAAAAGTTTTGAAATATCAAGAAAAAGGATTTTTTTTAACCTTTAATTGAAACTAGCTGGCCTGTCATTTGCATTTTTCAGCCTTAAATATTTATGACGACGCAATCTGAGTATTTTTGCATTGTGTTTATTATTTAACACTACACCATTTCCAATTTTAATTCAGAATTTATCAAAATAATTTTAAAATTGTGTAAAAGTTATTCCAAATTGCCCAAAAAAGTTTTAAAATTGTGAAAAAATTATTTAAAATTGTTCAAAAATATTTTAAAATTCGCCTAAAAATTCATTAAAATTTTTGAAAAATGTTTCAAAAATGCTTTTTCACTAATGCAGAATTATTTATTTGTTTTATCAAAGAGAATTTGTATAAAAATTTTTTAATTTTTAATTTTTCTGCATTCTTATGAATTAAATTTTCATCAAAGCTTAAATACTACAAAGTATATGAACATTTTCCACTCATGCATCAGAATATCTAATGATTCTTTAGAGTAAATTATGAGTAATGCTAGTAGCTCTATTTGAATACTTCCATCCTATGACACACTAATGTTAAATTCATCGATGAAACCATTAGAAAAGAAGTGATGCCTTTGCCATAGTAGTGATACTTTTATTGCTTCGTTGGCAGCTTCATTTTTGCTGGGTATGTATACTTATTATATTACTCATACGCTTAGGTGTCCCTAAAATATAGAACAGAGACTTATTTCTTTTAAACTAAGCCAAGTGAACTTTTTTTTGGATATAAATAATTAAATTTGGCCGATTCTTTTATAAATTGAGTAGTCAGAATAGTTAAAAAAATATATATGTATATATATATTTTTAAACTGCCCATAAAAACTTTATTGATATAATAAAACTTCTAACCTTTTCCAAGTTGCATTTATTTATTATAAATAATATTGTAAAACTGAGCTCTAAATTGTTTGAACTTTCAGGAAAATTGAAAAAGGACAATAATTATGATATATTTTTTTATATTATATTTTTTTTCTGTATGGGGGACAGTTGGTATAGAAAGCCTTTAATGGTGTACATTTCAATATATGTATGTACTCGTATGTTGCATGTTGTTTGTATATAAAGTTAACCTCAACGCCTCTTTACAACACTTAAATTCTTATTGTTTTAACTTTTTTTCTTTTTTTTTTTTTGTTCCTAAAATGTTAAACATATACACCATGGAGAGGGTAACATGAAAATTATACAACTTTTTAATGGTCTCTTCTTGGTATATATACATTATTTTCATTTAAAATGTTTGTATGTAAGTTCATAGTTGCTTTTAGGAAAGTATTTTCTTAGATTTTCAAATCAATCGTAAGCAAATACCACAAAATTGTGTTCCATTTATTTGGCAAATGTAGTACATGTACATAAAAACTTTTAGAGTTTATTTTTTTTTGTGTGGACAAAGTTTTGTTTATTTTTTGTTTTTTTTCTCCCAAAAAAACACAAGTTATAAACTATACATATTTATATTCGAAACTTAGTATGCCTGTAGTTAAAAATACTAACAATAAAACATATAAAATATTCAATTGTAAATTGTACAATGACAGGCACGTATTCAAAGAATGGAATATTTTTCGCAAACCCCAAATATCACAAAATGGATACAGCTAAGCCTACAAGAGTTAAGAAGAAGAATTTTTGTGAGGATCATGTATCGCAAGCAAAATTAAAAAAACATATATCTACCAATGGGATATTTGGCCTCAATTTTTATTATTCAAAAATCCAATGGGAACCAGGACATATCTTACTTCTGAATGATGTTGGAATCTCTAAATTTGTTTTCTAAATTTATAATTATTACATCTAGACAAAAAATAACTTAGAATTGTTAAAATAGTAGGGCAGTTAACTAGTTAAAGAAGTTTTTGCTACATTAAAAATTAATCGCTTTAATTTGTATACTATACTTTCTTAAAAGCATAATACTTCATTGCCGGAGTATATTAACAACAGGTCTGTACGAGATAATTTTGTGTAAAGTCTGGTGAAATAAGAGCAAGCAAAAAATTCTCTCACAAAACCATAAAAACGGCAAAAATACTGTGAACGCACAAAACCACATTTCATACCCAAAAATAAAAGTCAAATATATTCGTATTAAAAAACAGCTTAAATATTAAATATATTTGAACTGGCAAATATCTATTTACATTTTCAAATGTATTTTTCATTATTAACAAATTTAATTCCTGTTTTCTAAGAAACTTCGTCTTGAAAAAACTGTTAAGTCTAAGATTTCTGGCTTAAATGCTTTAAGAGGGGCATATAAAGCGCCACCCTCCCCTTTTTTAGGTAAAGAAACCCAGAAAACCTTTGGCAATGGATGCGATGAGCTCATGCATTACCTAGTAAAGCATACTCCTTATCGGTATCATTTTCTTTTTAATATAAAGTAATGAGTTGCCGATAATTGGATACATATAGCCTGTTCCTCTATTTCGAAAGAACACGTTCGTTCGCTTTCTAGTCGAAAGAAAACAGATTTGGGTTTCGCTAACTCTATTTCTACGCGAACGATGACTCGAACGACAAGTCGAATGAAAACGTAACTGTTTTCATACAAAATTTGGTTTCTCTATTTCGAACAGCTCGAACGCAAATGTCAAAATCAGTCACATGCTATTTTTTGTCGAGTAAATATATATTTGATATTTTTAAAAGCAAAATGATGTAAAAAAAGCAATGGATAATAAAAAGTAAGTACAAAATAATACAAATATTTATAGTTTATTAAGAATTTAAAATTTTAGTTAAAAAAATCAACAATGGACCATCCGAAGACGCTTGTATTTTATATGGAAGAAAGGCCTGATTTTGCCAGAAGGACTCTAGTGTTCGGAGCAAACAAATTTTCCGCAGAGGAGGAAAATTTGACCAGAAAACTAAACTCCGTTTCACCCCCTATTACGCTGTTGCTGAGTGGTAAAAGGTATGTGTGTGTTGTTTGTGGCTTACGTTTGCCCAAGAAGCTCATATTTACATTTTTTATTTTACATCTTTTATTTTACAAGGACTTTAGCAGTGACCGCACCGAACAGACAACAGAAAAGCTCTCCAAACAACAATTTCACCCACAACCAATCGATAACAAAAATTTTAACAAATAAACACACTTTCCAAATAAAAATTGATTTGTTTACTGTTATTTTTTTATTTCATTTGTCATATACAGCTGATCACTGTTAAACAGGGTTGTTTTTGTCTTTAAGCAGTTTAGTAGTATTTTTGCTACTTTTAAAGAAAATTGTAACAAATGCTCAAAATATATGATCTGGCATCTCTGTGATTTGTAAATGCGTAAGAAACAAAAATTGACACACGTAAGTCAAGTCGATCGAAGCCTTTCGAAATAGAGAAACCGGAATTGATTCGAATTCGAGTGACTTGCTATCGTTCGACTAGTTTTTCGTTCGATATCGAGGAACAGGCTAATAATGCTTTACTGTGTAATGCATTTTCCTTATCTTTAGCATTATTTGGAAACAGAAAATAATTAGTTACCGATTGTTGGTTACTCCTTACATTCAGCGTAACTTATATACATAAAATAATGAGTTACCGATAATTGGTTACGTAATACATTACTCAGTAAAATATATTTATTGCTTGTAAAATTATTTAAAAAACGTAAATTAATGAGTTACCGCTAATTGGTTACATAATGCAATACTTAGTAATGTATACTTATATTTAAACATACAGTAATAACTTACCAATAATTGGTTACCTTAACCATTATTTGGTAATGTGTGGTTTTAGTCGGATTGACTTTTTCTCATTCTTCTGGCAACATATGGATTTCCCGCCAAAAGATCTACTCATTTTTTGAGGCCAAAAAAATAAACAGTTGCATCGATCGAAACAAATGATAGTCGGACGGGACTTTACTTTCCAACTTCTCTTTTCTTAATTGTTTTTAACCGGACTTGCAACATGGGACCGAGCGTGGTCATAGTGGAACATAACAGACTTGTGCCTGGTCCCATATTCTGGTAACTTCTTGGCCAATGATCGCTTAAAACGAATCACTTGTGTTCGGTACAAATATCCTGTTATCACCTGGTCCGATTTCAGCAGATTTGGCGTTGATTGAGCTGATTGGTCGGGCTTTACATACGATTTCTTGCGCTTCGGATTGTCGTTACGTTACTATTCTTTGCCAGTAATGATTGGAGGCAAAAATTACCTCCTTTTATGGCGTTCAAGCAGCACTTCAAGCATACAAAAACATCTTTAAAAGTCTCTCAGCTTCCTTATGTTTAGACAATTCTAGCTGCTTGCAAACATTTTGAAATTGCTGCTTGAAGGACCCCCAATGATTTGGCAAGTTTTTCTTGAGTTTGACAACAATTTTCATCGAGTAATTCCTCCAATTCGTAATCTTCGAACTTTTTTGGCCAACCTGGACGGCCTTTGTCTTCCATGTAAAAATTACCACTTATGAACCGCACAAACCATTTCTGGCAAACCATTTCTGCCAAATTCAGGGTTAGCTTCGGTGGGCAATCGATGTACCTTAGCTGCACTTTTGCTACAAAATTCGACATTCTCCAAGCAAAAAAATAAAAACTATGTTTAATGTTATACAAGTTATTACGCATTCTTAAGTCATACACCCAGTAAAATCGGGTGTTGATAAACATTTTAATAGTGACGAATACGACACAAACTGAGACATAAACGGCGTAACTTCGAAGTCACAACATAATTTTAAAGTCGGCATATTAGTAAAGGGTGTTTTTTAAAAAATTGCGAAATTTTATCTCAAATAAAACACACACTTTAGGTATTAAGAAAAAAAAACTGTTATTGCAATTAAAAGTGTATTTAGACCCTGTGCGAAGTGGCTAAATAAAATATTTACTTTCACTTCCACTCACTTCCACTCATTTCCACTCACTTCCACTTACTTCCACTTACTTCCACTCACTTCCACTCATTTCCACTCACTTCCACTCACTTCTACTCACTTCTACTCATTTCTTAAAAATTTGGAAACCTGAATTAAGTTTACATGTTATTTAGCCAGTTTGCACCCACCCTTAATAGTATTTAATTATTTAAATACTTAAGTCTTTAATCTTTTGTATAGACCAGTTGCTAAACAAAAGTGATAAAAATGTGTATATATATGGCGTAATTTTTTTTACTTGACATGCATTTACAATACGAAAAAACTGTTCAAGATTTTTTGAAAAAATCATTAATGGAAAAAAAAATTTCAAAATTTGTTATTTCCTCAAAAAAAAAACACACTCTATTTGTTAAATTTCAAGTTTCTAACCAAAGCGGTTTTTATAGTCTAATGAGGGGAAGCCTTTTCACAATTTCCATTTAGTTCCACAAAATATTATTATTATATCAATTCTAATCGTTTCCGGTTTCATTTGAATTCGTTCATCTAGTGCCGTGTTTCAATTCCACTCGCTCCCCGTTTCATTCCATTTTGTTCCCCTGTATATTGGTTCAGTTCCACACATTATTTTTGTTACCTATTGTCGAATGATTTAATTCCACTCATTCTCTGTTTTATTTATTTAGTTCCCATTGTAAGTGTATCAATTCCACTCGTTTCTCTTTTCATTCCATTTCGTTCTCCTTGTATAGTATTACATTAACAATCTCATAATCTTGCCTAACCATTATCATACTTCCAGAAAAATGGGTTTATTCAATATGTTAAGCGAAATACTTTTTCCACTTTGAAGCTTCATTTAAAAAAAAAAATAATAAAACCTATTTTAAATTCCTAGCCAATGTAGTATATTCAGGGTGGTCTTGAAATTTCAGCCCATCTCTAAAGAATATATTTTAAATTCAAAAAATGTTACGCCCCCATTTTTACTTCGTCCCTGTACAAAATTATAATATATAACAAATCATTGAATAAACCTTTACTGCAAGAAACAAATATTTAAAATTTCAGGTTTCTAGCCAAAGAGTTTTCTGGGGCCGTTAAGCTTGAGATTACCCCCTTTATGTCCCTCCCCATAAAATCTGGAAAATATATTTGTATTGTAACTTTTTTAAACCCCGTGTTTGTGATGCTGTTGCATTTCATAAAAACTTACAAACGAGTTACAACCACTTAACACTCTCACATTCGACGTCCATGTTGGTTCATATGATTGCTGAATTGTTTTACTGTTTTTTTTTAAGGAAACAGTTTTAATACTTTTATATTTTATTTTAGTTTCCTATTTGATTTGAAAACATATGTATGATATTTAGAATGTAGATTTATGTATGTTACACTCAAAAAAAAAAAAAAAACATATGTAAAAAGTTTAAAACACCGACATTCTAAATATTACTTTAAAGAAAAAAAATCAAGAAATTCGTAAATAGTGGAATTTAGAAAATGCTAGAAATATACACTCACAATATTATCTCGTTAAAAATAATCTAAAATACATACTAAATTAATCGAAAATACAATAAAAAAAAGGACTACTGATATTATATTCAGCCCATTTTGATGTTTATTTTCAATCATTGTTTAATAGTCGACAAAAATAGTAAAAGCAATTGAAAGTCGTTTAAAATAACCATCAATTTTTAACTGACAAAACTGACAATTTTTAAAGAAAAAGACGATTTTTGTGATTTATTTTTCAAATTGAAATTTTTTATTTGAATTTTATTTTACAAAACACAACACACATAGATGTACATATTTTTATTTTCTATGTATTACACACATAGAAAATAAAAATGAAATGAATAATTTCTTGAAGTTTTTATTGAAATAATTTTGTACATAAATAAACTATTTTGGTAAAAATAACAATAAAGAATTATATGAATTTCAATTTTAAGAAACATTAAATTTTACATTTAACAGAAAATATCAACTCTTTCTGAATGTCTGTAAATTTTTATAGTTTGTTTTTTGAATTATTTATTCAAATAGTTAAAAAATATATTTCTGTGAATTTTAATTGATTCTTCATTTACTTTTACAATCGGTAACGAAAAATATATTGTGAGTGTATTTATTTTCATAGAGCTTTTTATGGGCAATTTAAGAAGAATAAAAACTAAACATATTTGATAAAATTTTGAACTACTTAGTTAAGATTTAATATGCAGTAAATAACTGAGTTTATTTAAAAAAAAATTGCAAAATTTTTAATTTATTTTTTAGTTTTGACAAAAAAAAAAACAATTTTAAGGAAGTTTCCGCATGGCTTCGTTATAGAGAAAATATTCCTTGAATATTGTGAATTTGTTTAATAATCACTTAGTGCCTCTGTACGTATACTTATTATATAGGGTCCGCCAAATAACTTTTTTTTTTTTTGAAAATGCTATAAAAAAAAACTACTGAATCTCAAATTTCTTTTTTATTTGAAAGTACAATCCTGCCGGTTAATAATGGAAAATAATTTCATTCAAATGGCTGCCTGGCTGGCCGTTACAGTCAATGGCGATCGTTATCGGGCCATGTTGAACGAATTTTGTTCACAAAAATTGAAGAGGAGGATATTGGCAACAATTTGGTTTCAACAGGACGGCGCTACGTACCACACAGCCGAAGCTACACTCGATGTTTTGCGCCTTGCTTTTGAAGATCGCATTATCAGCCTCAGAGCTGATGTCGTTTGGCCACCTCAGAGCTGCGATTTGACACCGTTGGACTATTATTTGTGGGGTGCCGTCAAAAATAGGAGTTACGCCGACAAGCCAGAGACAATTGACGCTTTAAAGGACAATATTCGTGAAGCCATTGGTGAAATACAGCTGCACACAATCGATAATGTGCTTAAAAATTGGACCGATCGTGTAGGCTACCGCATGGCCAGCCGAGGCAGCCATTTGAATGAAATTTTTCCATTATTAACCGGAAGGATTGTACTTTCAAATAAAAAAGAAATTTGCGAAAATATTCAGTACTTTTTTTTATAGCATTTTAAAAAAAAAGTTATTTGGCGGACCCTATATTAATTATACCTTTTGGTGTCCCTAATATATAAAAAATAATATATATATTTTTTTTTTGATTATTTGCTGTGTACAACTTTTAACGAATTTTTTCTCTAAAACTAGGCTAAGTGGTACCTTGAAACTTTCTCAATCGAAATGAAAAATAGCTTTACTTTTGTTCTACAATAAAATTTAAATCGTCCAACCGTTTTATCAATTGAATTATTTAGAAATAGTTCTGAATTTCGAAAAATTCTTTTTTTTTCAAGTTCCCCACATTTAATTATAATTCCATGATTTAACAAATTTCATTAAATTATAATAAATAATAAATTTAAAGAAAGAAAAAATCCAAAATGTATCAATATACAAAAAAGCTTAAGTTAAAGGTCCAAAAATATTCTTAGAAAATTTTCCATCAGGTATAAAAATTAAATAATTCAATTAGTTTTTTTTTTTAATAATTCAGTGATTTTTTTTTTTTTTTTTGGTAAATATATTTCATTGCATTAGTTTTATTTAAAAATTTTATACAATTTTTGGTGATTACTTTTATTTGATTTTTCGTCAAGTGTATTTCAGAAATAACAAAAGAAGAGTTTAGTGCTGCAATAAGCAAATGAATTATGTGTTTGTTCGACATTGAAGTTTATTTTAAATGTTATAGAATGAAAAATTGCATCTGTTAATTTTTTTCCTCGTAACCTCATGTATGAGTGAAATATTAGTTTTATATATTAAATGTTTTTTCTTGTGGTTATTGAAAATAAAAAAATTTGTATGTTAGTTTTAAAAACGCATTAAATTATATTGTAAATAAAATATATTTTTAAATAACATACATACAATATAACCACATTTAAACACTTTCAACTGTATAGGATTTATACTACTGATTAAATGTAAATTATCCATGTTAAACAATAATCAATTGAAAATCATTTAATTAAACCACATTTCTGTAAAATTAAAAATATCAAAGTGATAAATGTAAATTAAACCAGATGTTATAAATTTACAAATTTGTTGATTTATGTGTGTATGTTTGTATTGTCATAAACAACTGATGACTTATGTTCAGTTGTAAATCAATTAAAAGAATGTGGTTGCTTAAATGTACCCTTTTAACGATTATTAAAAATTTATTCGTTTGTACAGGTAAACTTAGGCCCATATGCTTTTTTTTTAGTTTTCAGAATGCACTTTAAACTGGTCCAAAAAAGTATTTTTAAATGATATTAAGAGTTTTTTTTAAATACACTATGAGAAAGTACTCACAGCTGACAAAAATTATCTAAGCATTTTTATTATATAGCAACCCGTTCAAAAGTTATAAAAGTTAAAAATTTAAATTGGATTTACCAAATATTGTTTTATAGCCTGTTCCTCGATCTCGAACAAAAAACTAGTCGAATGAAAGCAAGTCACTCGAATTCGAATCAATTTGTGTTTGTCTATTTCGAAAGCCTTCGATCGACTTGACTTACGTGTGTCAATTATTGTTTCTTACGCATTTACAAATCACAGAGATGCCAGATCATATATTTTAAGCATTTGTTACAATTTTCTTTAAAAGTAGCAAAAATACTACTAAACTGCTTAAAGACAAAAACAACCCTGTTTAACAGTGATCAGCTGTATATGACAAATGAAATTAAAAAATAACAATAAACAATAAACAAATCAATTTTTATTTGGAAAGTGTGTTTATTTGTAAACATTTTTGTTATCGATTGGTTGTGGGTGAAAGTTTTGTTTGGAGAGCTTTTCTGTTGCCTGTTGTCTGTTCGGTGCGGTCACTGCTAAAGTCCTTGTAAAATAAAAGATGTAAAATAAAAAATGTAAATATGAGCTTCTTGGGCAAACGTAAGCCACAAACAACACACACATACCTTTTACCACTCAGCAACAGCGTAATAGGGGGTGAAACGGAGTTTAGTTTTCTGGTCAAATTTTCCTCCTCTGCGGAAAATTTGTTTGCTCCGAACACCAGAGTCCTTCTGGCAAAATCAGGCCTTTCTTCCATATAAAATACATGCGTCTTCGGCTGGTCGATTGTTGATTTTTTTTTTAACTAAAATTTTAAATTCTTAATAAACTATAAATAATTATATAATTATTTTGTACTTACCTTCTGTTATTCATTGCTTTTTTTTTCTTTATTTTGCTTTTAAAAATATCAAATATATCTTTACTCGACAAAAAATAGCAAGTGACTGATTTTGACATTTGCGTTCGAGCTGTTCGAAAAAGAGAAACCAAATTTTGTATGAAAACAGTCACGTTTTCATTCGACTTGTCGTTCGAGTCATCGTTCGCATAGAAATAGAGTTAGTGAAATCCAAATCAGTTTTCTTTCGACTAGAAAGCGAACGAACGTGTTCTTTCGAAATAGAGGAACTGACTATTCATTTTTATTGGTTTTGATTTTGAGTTACAACAAATTATAATTTTAATAACATTTTTTGTGATTTTGGGTGATCTGTTATTATTAACTAAAAAAACAATCAGACGGATTGAAGGTAAATGTGTATATATATTTTTTTTTGTATTTTGTTTTTGTAATGTAATCGAATCAGCTAAAAATATAAAATCAACAATTATTTACACCTAACAACTTGTTGGTAAATTGACGAGTCTGATCAAACCGTGTTTAGTGAAAAAAAATTAAGATAATTTAAATTGTTTAGCTTTATCTGCTGTGGAAATGGAATTAATATTTAATTTTTAATATTTATTTTGTATTCACTAAAAAATTAATTCCTTAAAAATAAAATTTAAATTTTGTTCTATTTTTCTCACATGAGAGTATGAAAACATTGTGTATGGAAAGAAAAAAGTATTTTAATTTGTTTTTTTTTTTAAGTTACTTTTTGGACCACTCTAATGATGCATTCTGGTGCATTCCGAAAATTAAAAAAAAGCTTATGGGTCTAAGTTTTCCTGTGAAATCGAAAAGTGAAGTCAGCTTCGACATATAGGTATTTAGCCGTTTTTTTGTATGGAATAAGGGACACAAAATCCACGATTTGAGGATTTCGTCGATTTCAACGTCTGAAAGATGGTTTTCGCGGTTTAGAATTGGTGATTTTGATACGGAACACGAAGACAAGAAGTTCGAAGATTATAAATTGTAGATATTACTCGATGAAGATTGTTGTCAAACTCAAGAAAAACTTGCCAAAAATTGGTGAGTAACCCAATGTGCAAGCGCACAGATTTATCCAAAAGCAAGGAAATTGGGTACCACATGAATTCAAGTCGAGAGACGTTTAAAGACAATTTTGCTTATCCAAAATGACCGAATCATTACTGGGGAAGAAAAAAGGTTATTAGGACAACCCGAAGCACAAGAAATTGTATATGAAAACCGACAAACTAACCAAATCAACGGAAAAGTCGAAAACTCATGGCGCATTATAACCCAGCAAAAATGAAGCTGCCAAAGAAGCAATAAAATCATCACTACTATGACAAAGGCATTACTTCTTTTCTAATGGTTTCATCGATGAATTTAACATTAGCGTGTCATAGGATGGAAGTATTCAAATAGAGCTACTAGCATAACTCATAATTTACTCTAGGGAAGCAATGACGATGCAATGATGAGATATTCTGATGCATGAGAGGAAAATGTTCATACACTTTGAAGTATTTAAGCTTTGATGAAAATTTATTTTATAAGAATGCAAAAAAAAATAGCAAAATTTATTCATCGATATACAAATACTCTTTATTAAAACAAATAAATAATTCTGCATTTGTGCAAAAGCATTTTTGAAACATTTTTCAAAAATTTTAATGAATTTTTAGACAAATTTTAAAATATTTTTGGATAATTTAAAAACTGGTTGTACAATTTGGAAACATTTTTAGACAATTTTAAAATATTTTTCAACAATTTTAAATAATTTATGCACAATTTTAAACATTTTTGGGTAATTTGAAATAATTTTTACACAATTTTAAAATTATTTTGATAAATTCTGAATTAAAACTGGAAATGGTGTAGTGTTAAATTAAAAACATAATGCAAAAATGCACAGATTGCGTCGTCATAAATATTTAAGGCCAAAAAAATGCAAACGACAGGCTAGCTAGTTTCAATTAAAGGTTAAAAAAAATTGCAAAACTGCATAAATTCTAACCCTCATGAAATTTTAAACTAAATTATAAAAAATGATTTAATAAAAAAATTAAAAAAGTTCATCAGAACTATTTTTTCAATTTGAATAAATGCTTTAGATTCAAAAAAAATGTACGATATACTATAACTTATGCTTTAGAAGTAATGAAGAGTGATTTTTTTAAGTTATGCATCGGGCTTATATCCAGATCACTGCATTTGAAATATGAACACATGAATTCTTTTGGAAGTGCCTTAGAATAACACCATAAAATCATAAAAGAATGTCAACTGAAGCTTAGGAAGCAATGAAAGAAGTTGTAGTCACGGAATGACTACCATTTTTTTTTTTTTTGCTGGGAAGCTACTGAAATCGAGCCAGACAATCACAGGGGTACAGGTACCGCAGACAATTGATTTGTTTGAATCGAGCGTTGGCCGAAAAATGCTTAGAATATGTGACCAGACTTAAAGCCGTAATATATAATATAATATAAACTTTTTAGAAAATAGTGATTGGGAAATTTTGCCTCACCCTGCTTATAGTGCAGATCTTATCTCGTCCGATAATCTTTTGTTTCGATCGGTTTGGTCCGAATTTAATTTGAATCGTAATTAATTATATATAATTATAAATATGGGGGAAATATCTCAAGGTAAACTTTTAAAAGATTAAAGTAAAAGCTATCGAAAACCTTTTGAACAAACTTTTGTTACTACAATACGTACACCCAGAAAAAAATGAACTAAAAATTACGAAATTGAACTGAAACTGAGGAAAATTGATCATGATTTAGTGCTAAAGACACTTTTACTCTTCACAAGTTCATGATTTTACTTACTTCCAGTAAAACTAATGAACTCGATGCTGAATTATTTTAGTTATCCTAAATAAAAATTTAGTATATTGGAATAACATTGAACTTATCGTAAAAAAAATTAATTTAGTTTAATCAGTTTTAAAAATAGTTTATAATACAAGAAATATTACTTTGCATTTAGTATACAGATACTAAAATAAATATAATTCTGCTAAACTTTGTGTTTAAGCACTTATTTTTAGTAAACATTTTAATACTTTTTACCGGATTCAGGTAAAATTTACTTGTATTCTGTTCATATTTTACTGCAATAAAGTAAACGCTAACAAAATAAAAACTATCAAAATGTACATTGGCAAAAAAAAATGACTCTTGTTAAGTTCAAATAAAACTTTAATGTAAACAAATTTTATTAAATTCAGTTCATTTGAATTAAATTTGAAGGTATGTCTTTCTCATGTGTACTCAAAAAAATTTGATTTTGTCGTACTGTGTTATGAAATGAAACAGAATTTTGACGAATACGATTTTTTACAAAAAAAAAAAAACTGATATTAAGAAACTGTTTAATTATTTAAGTAAACGTTTTTTTTTAGTAAGGTTTTTAATATATAAATATTTGCATTTACCAAATTTAAATGTAAAAAAAATATTAAATAAATTTTTAATAATCTTTTTTCACGTTTTAAGTACAGTCAAATCCCGGTTTAACGAATATTATATCAGGCTCATTCGTTATACATAACGTATTTTTGTATTAGTTTTGAAGGATTTTAAACATTTTTAAAATTTTTGAAAATAGTGTGTGTTTACCCAACTAGAATGTTAAACTACAAAAAATTTTTAAAGTTTTTTCTTATTTAGTTTTTACATTATTTTCTTATATTTTGTATGTGTTTTTTCCTATTATTGGTTATTGTAGTTCAAAATCAACTACAGTAAGTTTAATTAAAATTAGTAAAATATTACTTAAAGTAGCTAAAATCAAGTAAAAATGTAACTTTTAAAATTGGAGTCAAAAATAGTCCATAAATTCACGGTTAGTTCATAATTTTACTTTGGTTATTATACCCTTCACCACAGGTGGAAGGGTATATATAAGTTTGTCATTCCGTTTGTAATTTCTACAATATTGATCTTAGACCCTATAAAGTATATATATTCTGGGTCCTTATGAAGAGCGAAGTTGATTTAACGATGTCCGTCTGTCCGTCTGTCCGTCTGTCCGTCTGTCCGTCTGTCCGTCTGTGTGTTGAAATGGGTTTTCCGAAGAACCCAGACGTGATGAGGACTTGATTCTTTTTTATTTCTGTTACATGTGATCCATTTCTGTTTGCTATTAAAAATCAGACAGATCGGTTAATAAATGGCTGAGATATTAGCAAAAAACCAGGACCACCTCTAATTTTTCCAGTAAAATCCCTTTGTTTAATATGTATGTAGAATTTTGAGCATAACACACATCCATGTGTTAAAATTTTTTTTCTTTCATCTCCACCATTTATACACAAACAACACACATACAAAGATTTGTCATTTAAATAAAAATAAACAAATCCCTAATGACGAAGACTTTTATATATGTACATCTATTGACGATGGTTTTGTGTAAGCTTCAATAGCTCAGTTGTCTAGACGCCATGTCACAAATACTTTTTTTCTCTAAGCCCGCGGAGTTCTAGGTTCAAATCTCGGTAAGGTCAATTCACTTTTTTTTTTGTACATTTTTTTTATTATTATTTTCTTAATATTTTTTTTTTGCTTATTTTTGGTTTTTTTTTTAACATTTAATAATTAATTTATATAAAATTTTATATTAATTATTAAAATTATTTTCTTTCATCTCCACCTTTTATACACAAACAACACACATACAAAGATTTGTCATTTAAATAAAAACTAAACAAATCTCTAATGAACGAAGACTTTTATATATGTACATCTATTGACGATGATTTTGTGTGAGCTTCAATAGCTCAGTTGTCTAGACGCCATGTCACAAATACTTTTTTTCTCTAAGCCCGTGGAGTTCGAGGTTCAAATCTCGCTCAGGTCAATTCACTTTTTTTTTTGTACATTTTTTTTTTATTTTCTTAAGATTTTTTTTTGTTTTTTTTTTTACATTTAATAATTAATTTAAATAAAATTTTATATTAATAATTAAATAATCCATAAATAGGCTAAAAACATCAAAATTTTTAAAAAAACCCTCTGATACAAACAAAATACAAACGGTTTTATTTCTTTTTTTTGCTCCGATTTAAAAGAATTTATAAAAAGATTTTTAAACCATTTTATTTCTCACATATTAAGAACATTTTATACATAATTTACCTTTGAGTGCAACTATTTTAGGTCATAACTTATAATAATTTATAAAAAAAATTATAAACTATTTTCCTTCAAATTTTTAAAATTAAGCTAAAGAAATTATATAAATTAATAATTAATTTATATAAAATTTTATATTAATTATTAAAATTATTTTCTTTCATCTCCACCTTTTATACACAAACAACACACATACAAAGATTTGTCATTTAAATAAAAACTAAACAAATCTCTAATGAACGAAGACTTTTATATATGTACATCTATTGACGATGATTTTGTGTGAGCTTCAATAGCTCAGTTGTCTAGACGCCATGTCACAAATACTTTTTTTCTCTAAGCCCGTGGAGTTCGAGGTTCAAATCTCGCTCAGGTCAATTCACTTTTTTTTTTGTACATTTTTTTTTTATTTTCTTAAGATTTTTTTTTGTTTTTTTTTTTACATTTAATAATTAATTTAAATAAAATTTTATATTAATAATTAAATAATCCATAAATAGGCTAAAAACATCAAAATTTTTAAAAAAACCCTCTGATACAAACAAAATACAAACGGTTTTATTTCTTTTTTTTGCTCCGATTTAAAAGAATTTATAAAAAGATTTTTAAACCATTTTATTTCTCACATATTAAGAACATTTTATACATAATTTACCTTTGAGTGCAACTATTTTAGGTCATAACTTATAATAATTTATAAAAAAAATTATAAACTATTTTCCTTCAAATTTTTAAAATTAAGCTAAAGAAATTACAAATATTTCTAATAAAAAAGCGAAATAAAATCCCAAATGTAAATTTGCCAGCTAAATCAAACTATTTTGTAGAAATAAAACACATGCAGTTGTAGTGATTTCTTTTAACGATTTGTTGAAATTCTTTTCTTTCACCTCTTCACCTTTTATACACAAACACTATTCTAGAGCTGTATTATGACCTATGGATACGTCTTATATAGCAAAAGATCAAAAATCTTTAGTATAACATATTTGCTGAAAAACTCGGAAATATCGGTTCAGATACAAAAAAGTTATGCCCAAAACATAAATTTTTTTAAAGTACCTATATTCCCGAGTCCAAGTTTTATCTCCAAACTAAATGGTTAATTTCCTCTTAAAGGCGTCCGTATATAAATCTGTCCATTCCATATATGTCCATATATAAACTTCAGTTTTTTCCCAACCATGGTGAAGGGTATATAAGATTCGGCATAGCCGAATTTAGCCGCTCTTACTTGTTTTTTTTTAATAATGGTCAATATAGACTTGAAATACAGGTTGGTTGAAAAGTTCCTGCACTCACCAAGAGATGTCACTGCTAGCTCCAAACTTTTTTTTTTCTCAAGTTGGTATGACTGTCCTGAGAACACATGCAAAGTTGCAAGTCATTCTGTCAATTCTTTCTTTGTTTACAAGCCATTTGAAGTTGACGTGTCATTGATTTTTTTTAATATGGAATAAATTAAATATCGTGCAGTCATTAGATTCTTTGTTTTGAAGGGTTTAAAAGCAAAGGAAATTTATGAACAATTGTTAGAAGTGTATAAGGAGTCCTCACCTTAAAAACGCACCGTTGAATTTTGGGCTGGTGAATTTAAACGTGATCGTACCAGCCTTAAAGAAGATCAACGCGAAGGACGACCAAAAACTGCAACCACAGCAGAAATCATTGAGCAGGTACATAATATGGTTAGTGAAGATCCAAGTTTGACTAAGCGTGAAATTGCTAACGCCATAGGCATCTCAGACGAACGAGTACTCCATATTTTACATGATGAATTACGTATGAAAAAACTGTTTGGAAAGTTAGTGCCGCACACATTAACAATTCAACAAAAACTGGATCGAGAACAACTTTCTCAGCGTAATTTGGAGCGTTTTAAGCCGAATAAAACCGACTTCTTGTGTCGTTTTATAACTATGGATGAGACTTGGATCTACCACCATGATTCTAAATTGAAACCAGAACGTTTACAGTGGACTGAAGCTGGTTGTTCAGCTCCAAAGCAGGTGAAGTTACAACGATCATCAAAGAAGGTTATGGCATCAGTTTTTTGGGATGCAAAAGGAATTTTGTTGATCGATTATCTTCAGAAAGGTAAAACAATCAACTATGAATATTATTGCAGCCTTTTGGATCAGCTGGATGAAAAAATTCGTGAAAAAAGACATGGTTTCAAGAAGAAAAAAATCATTTTTTATCAAGACAATGCACCTGCTCACAAAAGTGTTTTGACGATGGCTAAATTCAAAGAATTAAAGTACGAATTGCTCGAACATCCACCGTATTCACCACATTTGGCTCCCAGTGACTATTATCTCTTCAGAAATCTTAAACAATTCCTTCGTGGAAAACATTTTTCGTCGAATCAAGAGGCCATAGCAGCCGTAGACGGTTATTTTGCAGAGCTTTCGGAAAACTATTATAAGGATGGGATAAAATTATTGGAAGATCATTGGAACAAGTGTATTGGACTTCTAGGAGATTATATTGAATAAAAAAATATATTTCGTAACAAAAACAGTATTCTTTCATTTTGAGCGCAGGAACTTTTCAACCAACCTGTAATGTACTTTCTTTTACACATTCAACATCATTTCAAGTTTATGTTGACCATTATTAAAGAAAAACATAATAATTAGAGTTAAAATAAGAACTTACCCTGAGTTTATGAACTATTTTTGATTTGAATTTTAAAAGTTAAATCTTTAATTGATTTTCGCTACTTTAAGTTAAATTTTACTAATTTTAATAAATTTTTCTGTAGTTCATTTTGAACTACAGTTTAATTCATTCTGTCTTTTTAGTAAAGGAAGTATTTACACGTATGCAGTTTTTATATATTTTCTTTTTTAAGCCAATTTTTTTTTATTACAAAAAAATTATCTCTTACAAAGTTCATGAACTATTATTCGGAACATTCTCTTAAAGATTCAATAACTTTTAAAGTTTATAAATTTAGTTTTAAGTTTAGTTTATACTAGTTGGTTATTTCTTTAGTGAGTGATTTTTATAAAGTAAACTTAATATGAATACAATAAACTTGATGGAATGCACTTAAAAAAAGAAAACAAGAAAAACAATTTATAAATAGAAAAATAAACTTAAACGTAGTTCATTAACTAATATCAAGTATATTCTTTTATACCCTGCATGACTTTTAGTTTATATTTACTATAACTCGGTGCAATTAAAACTTACAAAAATGTTAATAAAATTTTTCTTTATACTTAGAATAATTTACTTAACATAAAGAAAAATTTTTACTTCATTGCAGTAAAATTACGAACTTGGATTAAGTTTATACTTTTTTTTTAAACTATATGATAGTTAATTTTTACTAAAATTGTATACAATTTTGTTTTACTTAATCCAAATAAATATAGTAAGAAAAACAGGGAATTGTTTCCTATACGTAATTTCAATATACCTAAACTATAAAATGTTTTACTATCTTCAGGTAAAATAATTTAAGTTAAAATGTAAACTATCGCCGAGTTTATGAACTATTTTTTTTTACTCCGATTTAGTAAATTTTCTTAGATTTAAGTTTTTTTCGCTACTTATAGTAAAATTTTAACCATTTCCATAAACTTTTCTGAAGTTCATTTTGAACTACAGTATAGTTCAGTTTAGTTCAATCTTTTTTCTGAGTGTAGCTAGTCATATATATTCAAAAACAAATCTATTTGACAAAAATGTTAAAATTCAAAGCCCTTCAACTCAGAGAGTCCTTGACCGATCCCGCTGAAATTTTGTGTCATAATTATTATCCAATAGAACTAAACTTGGTAAAAGTTTCATAGACTTGAGATGTTTCCCGTATATTGTACATATATAAAATGAGACAACTAAGGGGTGTCCCAAGAAGAACGCAATTTTTAAATCTGGCAACATTCGAAGTGTTATTGTTTGACATTTAAACAATTGTTATTGTTTGCTAGTAGAAGGTACGAGGTTAGTAAAAATGGAGCGCTACACGAATGAACAACGCATTCTCATTGTGAAATTGTTTTACCAAAATGGTGAAAGTTTTGCGGCTACAGTTCGCAAATTGCGATCAATTTGGGGTCACAATAATGCTACAAAAGAGTCAACTGTAAAGAGATTAATGGATAAATTTGCCGAAACTGGGTCTGTTAGTGATGTAAAGACAACAACGCGCCATCGACCAGATCGATCGACCGAAAATGTCGCATCTGTACGTGATGATGTCGCTCAAACTCCATCCACCTCAATTCGACACCGAGCTCAGCAAATTGGTGTCTCCAAATCCACTTTGCAGCGAATTTTGACGAAAGATTCGCATCTTTATGCATACAAAGTTCAATTGACTCAGGAACTGAAGCCAGCTGACCATGGACAGCGAAGGGAGTTCGTTAATTGGGTATTGGAGAGACAAAATGAAAATGCTGATTTTGCCGATAAAATCATCTTCAGTGACGAGGCCCATTTTCATCCTGATGGCTTCGTCAATAGGCAGAATTGTCGCATTTGGGGTGAGGAAAATCCTCGAGTGATTCACGAGAAGCAAATGCATCCTCAACGTGTCACTGTGTGGTGTGGTTTTTGGGCTGGAGGAATCATTGGACCTTTTTTTTATTAAAATGAGGCAGGTCAAGCGCAAACAGTCAATGATGTTCGGTATCGTGAAATGATAACCAGTTTTTTCTTGCCTAGAATTGAAGAAATGAATGTGGAGGGCATGTGGTTCCAACAAGACGGCGCCACATGTCATACATTTAACACCATTAGATATTTTCTTTGGGGTTTTTTGAAGTCGATGGTTTACGCGAATAAGCCGGCGACGACTCAAGCCTTAAAAGAGGAAATTGGAAGCTGCATTAATGAAATACCGCAGCATTCATGCAAAACGGTCATTGAAAATTTCATTAAAAGATCGCGCGCATGCCAGCAAAGCCGCGGCGGCCATCTACACGATATATTGTTCCATACATAACCTCATTCTGTCTACTTTACGATATAATAAAGTTTCACGATTTTTTTTAAATATCTGTGTTTTATTTAAAATTTAAAAATTGCGTTCTTCTTGGGACACCCTTTACATAGAGAAATAAGATTCATTATTTTAGTTATATGTAGTTTTTTTTCCACATTCGCGAATACATAATTATACATAGCACAATTATAAAAATATTGTAGTCTAATAAAATAGAGGCTGTAAAAAATAAAGGATAAATAGAAATTTTTTAATTTCGTTGTGTTGTTTTCGAGCTTGTGAATATAAAATAGGCAATTATTAATGCATTAACCCAACAAGGGCATGAATAATGTAGAGGGTTGTGTAGCCTCAACCAAAAATACTAAGTATTCTATCCAGCTGGCTCTGTGAAATTTTTTTAATTTTTATTTTTTATTAATTACTAATAAAGATTTTCATATTTCTTTACAATAAAAAAAACAATTTATAAAAAGAATTTAATGTAAAATCCTATTAATACCATTCATTGAATTAAATTTTTTAAAATATCGGACAGAAATGATTCTCATATAATCATATTTTATTATATATGGTATTACATATAAATGGCACAATAAAATATTATATATTTGTCTCCCTATATTGAACAAAAATGTAGTTCTCCCTGCGTAAAGTGTATAAAAATAAAGTATTATCGGTAGGACAATTTGCTAGATATGGTTAACTTGGGAATCAGTTTAAGGAGTTAAAAAATAAGTTTTTATTAAATTCTATCCATAAACTGTAGTATTGTTAGGAGTAGACAAAATATCACATGTTCCACCAAGGAGTTTAGAAATATATAGGATTTAAAAAATGACACTTATCGTGCCAATAACTTAACTTTACTAGACTACTAGCCTCCTAACCACCTAGCCACCACAACTAAATTTCAAGCTACTACAACAAATTTGCTAGCCACTACAATAAAATTCGTTAGCTCTACAAGTAATTTTCTAGCCACTACAGAGACAAAAACACATTGTAGTGTACCACTAATTCCTAGCTACTACAACGAAACTCCCAGCAATTATGTCCCAGTTATAGTGGCTAGGAAGCTAGATTATTGTATATATTTAAAATCCTTTGTTCTACCAATAATTTACAAATTCTGTTATACGGAAACATACTGCAGGTCACCGTACGTATACGTAACATTTAAACTGTCTTCACATTCCACATACGCTCAGTGTGACCTTTAAAATTTTCTATGTATGCAATACCAATTACAACTTTATTATTGAAATAATCTACAATGAGTCTACAATGAAAAGAAGATCAAAAATTTTAAACAATTAACTATAAATGGAATGATTTTTGTCTACCTCAAATTCAATGATTCAATTATGTAAAATTCTAGAAAGTAACGAATTTGCATGTTGAAAAATTTATTTCTTTTCATCAAAGTAAATTCATTCAACATAAATTTAAAATAAAAATGTTATTAAGTTTGTATATCATTCTTTTGATGAAATTAATAAGGTAGCATATTGTATATAAACGAACAGCATGTATTAAAATTTTGCAGATCTGATTAAGGGATGTTATAAGATTTGCAAATTAGAAATAATGGTAAAGTTTTCATTTTAATTATAAATTTGTTATAAAAGTTAATTATGCAAAGGCATAACGTTAGTGACTGACTGAAAGTCAGTCAGTAAAATTTTTACGGCCTTTGGCTGGAAACCCCAAATGAAAAATATGAACATCCCGAAAATGGGTTTAGATAGTTTAAATTTGGTAAGAAGGTTCCTCCTCCGGCATCATCTAAAACAGGACTTTTGGAAAATTCTAAGGGGATGGGGGAAACTCTCCCTCTTGACGATCTGTCAAAAAAAAACGCTTGATCTAGGAAGTGAAAACTTGGTTCTTGTTTCCTCCTCCGGTGTAGATATTCGCTCAGATGATATTTTTGGAAATTCTTACGAAGAGAGAAAAAGTCTCCCCCTTTACCAAGGAACTTGAAATTTGAAATATGTAAAAGTTTTCTATAACATTGTAGGGATTTGTGGACTTTAAAGTAGTTTCACAAACTACAGTGGAAGCTAAGGGAATATACACCTTGTTACTTTTTCATATCAAAATGTTACCAGGCCAAAAAGTTTGCCATGTACATGTAGCTGACAATTTTAGCCGCTAAAAAATATTTTTTTTTATAGTTTTTGTTTTTGCTTTTAAGAAAGCTTTATAAAATATATTAGTTTGGATAAACTTTAATATTATTTTAGAATTGCTCTCAACTTATTGTTTTAAGTAAATCTTTTTTTTTATTTTTTTATTTTATTTTAAGTATGTAAGATAAATATGTGTGTAGTCATCACAGATATGTGTGATCTGAAAGTGCTCCAAAGATTAAATAAATAAGGGTACATAACAAATATGTTACAATATAATTTTAATTTTATCTATAATTTGTTTTATTAAAAATGGCTAAATTCTTAGTTTCCAAAATTTTGTTTGTCTTAATTCAAAGTCTATATCTGGTTGTTTAGAATCGCTTGCATGAGAAGTGTTAGGAAAATATGTGTGAAGATAACCGACATGTTCAAAATTTTTAGTTTTAAAACATTGTGGGTAAAAATGGACAAAAAAATAAATAAGTTATGTTAATGTTTATCCATAATATCGATTTAATTTTGCTGACATGTGTAATGTATTATCTGTGATTTTGTAAATCATTGTTTTTTGAAGGGAAATTTAGAACCTTTAATATTTTCACTTGAATATAAAAATAAACTATCAGCTAAATATTCCAGACACACAAGTGTTTATGTCAGTAATTGTTCGCTAAATGCATTTGTACATATTTTCTTTGTTAAAACCATCAGATAAGCTCTATAAGTAGTGGCTTGTAAAAACAGTTAAAACTTTTGTGCAGAGTACAAAAACAACAGCAAGTATATAAGCTGTAATAACAATGATAACTGCTGTACTTGGCAAAAGTGCTAAAATGGGAATGCTTATACCATTCATGTCCTTTTCCTTCAATGCAGTACTTACAATATGTAGACATGCAGTCAGACGATATACACACAACAAAGTAACAAGACATACCACACAAAACTCGAATAACCACAATGCGTTTTATTCACTACTAAAACTTTAAAGTACTTGGGTTGGAATAAATCACTTTTTTTGTTTTGAGTTTTGAGTTTTTATTTTTTACATATTCTATTTATTTTTTAACGAATTTTACTCTATCCTGCTGCTGTTCTTTTAAATGACTTTTAGAAACGAAGAACAATAGAACTATTTGAGACTACAGATGCTAAAGGGTGTCCCAAGAAGAACGCAATTTTTAAATTTTAAATAAAACACAGATATTTAAAAAAAAATCGTGAAACTTTATTATATCGTAAAGTAGACAGAATATGGTTATGTATGGAACAATATATCGTGCAGATGGCCGCCGCGGCTTTGCTGGCATGCACGCGATCTTTTAATGAAATTTTCAATGACGGTTTTGCATGAATGCTGCGGTATTTCATTAATGCAGCGTCCAATTTCCTCTTTTAAGGCTTGAGTCGTCGTCGGCTTATTCGCGTAAACCATCGACTTCAAAAAACCCCAAAGAAAAAAATCTAATGGTGTTAAATCGAACGATCTAGGCGGCCAATTCTGATCTCCAAAACACGAAATAACACGACCGGGAAATGACTGATGCAGCAATTGAATTGTTTCTCTGGCTGTATGACATGTGGCGCCTTCTTGTTGGAACCACATGCCCTCCACATTCATTTCTTCAATTCTAGGCAAGAAAAAACTGGTTATCATTTAACGATACCTAACACCATTGACTGTTTGCGCTTGACCTGCCTCATTTTCATAAAAAAAAGGTCCAATGATTCCTCCAACCCAAAAACCACACCACACAGTGACACGTTATGGATGCATTTGCTTCTCGTAAATCACTCGAGGATAGATCAAAGGATATGTACACTAACAACATCAAAAAATATTATACTTAAATCAGCCATTGATTTTGTAAAGTGACAGCATAAGTAAAGACTATTACTCTCTTCCACCCATTTTTCTTTTTACTAGTTTTACTAATTTATAAACTCAATGACAAAAATGACGCAATGATTATACTGTAAGGATAAGAGAATATATAAGGATTTTATAAATATTTAAATATTTTCGCCTACTCTCAAAATATTTTTACCGTAACTGACTGTAGTTTAATTATTTTATATATCCGTGGCAGGGATGCGAAATGAGAATTTCAATTTCGTACAAAAGTGATTTCCAAATTGTACTTTTTTGGCCTCAATTGTACCATTTTTTAGTATTAAAAAAAAAATTAAACACCAATTATATATTTTTTTTTTTAATATTTTTATTTTTAATAAGCATAACAAAAAAACTTTATAGAACATGTAGTTGTACATTTAAAGAATATAATAAAAATATGTAAAATAAGGTACAAAAATCCATGAGATCAATATCATATTTAAGTACATAACAAACTATTTCAAAATTATAGCAACAATAATTCGATAAATGTAACAAATCTTTCGTTTTGACTAGACTAGAAACTGTTGACAATTTATACGATGCAATTGATTGCGTGCAATTTTCTTTATTCCCTTTTCAAAGTTGCTTTCAAATTTATGTCTATTTATATGGTGACTTTAATTGCACGAAAACTGAATGTAAATGAAGCAACAAAATAAGAATACATATAAGTTTTAAAGAGAGATAACAGAAACATGCACTAAAATCGAAAACTGTGCCTTTTTTGTTACCCCGCTTGCTTCTCTTTCCCGTTCGACAACAATGAAAAATTGCACGCAATAATTATATGACACAAAGTCACCGTCTTAATTGGCTCTAATATAAAAGATATTTACAAAGATGTTACAGTAAAAATGAGTTGCCAAGAAAATACAGTTTGGTGCAAAAGTAAGCCAAGGGTTGAAGTAAAACGAGCAACCTTTGATTTTTTATGGTGTTTATTTAATAAATTAAAAACTATTTACTTAAACGAAAATATACATCATTAAAAAATAAAACATCTAAAACATGTTATCCAAACTTAAGTATCTAAAAACATAATACTTTGAAATTCAGGCCATTGGCTAACTTTTGCACCAAGGAATTTCTAATCTAAATTTAATACTTTATCTAGTATCCCTTTGCTTTTTCCAACTGATTTATTCTCCTTAGCATGGATTCATACAGTTTCGATATATAATTCACAGAAATTATTTTCCATTCAGCCTGTACGCTCTCTCACAGCTCACTAATACTCTTTGGCGGCCCTTTGTAATCTGCCAAACGGCATTTTAAGTAAGCCCAAGCATTTTCGATCGGGGCTTTGAGGTGACCACTCCATAAGCCTAAACACCTGAGAACTAAGCCATTCCTTAACCATTTTCGCAGAATGTTTGGGGTCGTTGTCATACTGAAAGATAACATTTTCAGGTCTATCTGTCATTTTAACGAGAGCTAAAGGCAAATTCTCTTTTAATATGCAAATATAGTCCTCCTTATGTATAATATCTTCAACCCGTATAAGTGGGCCCATACCATATGGTGTTATAGATCCCCAAACCACAAGAGAACCATCTCCGTGCTTTATGGTTTGAGTTACATGGGCTGGGTTTGGTGTGGTTGATGGCTAGGCCCAATACCAAATAGAAAAGATTGAAATGTTGCACTAAGATAGAAGTTTTCTCGAAAACAATTTGGCTGGTATGGTAGCTTCCAAAGTGTTCTATCATCTGGGTTCCTTTGAAGATGCTCTCACCTACACATTGGCTGCTGCAGATTTATTTGACGTTAATGCCCGCAATGAATATACTAAAACTATTATTGCCAAATGTATCGATTTCAATATTGCCCAGCGTGTAGCTTTCATTGAAACACCCAAGGAAGCCAAACCGGTCGATGCCCGTTTGGAAGCCATTGTAAATCGTATGATTCAACGTTGCTTGGATGATGGTCAATATCGTCAGGCCTTAGGTATTGCGTTAGAGACCAGGCGCATGGATATTTTTGAAGCTTCAATTATGAAATCGGATGATGTTAGCGGTATGCTGGCATACGCTTACAACGTTACAATGTCTTTAATACAAAATCGAGGTTTTCGCAATGAAGTCTTACGTTGTTTGGTTGGCTTATATCACGATCTGGGAGTTCCAGACTATGTCAACATGTATCAGTGCTTAATTTTCCTAGAAGACCCTCTGGCCGTAGCAGAAGTTTTGGATAAACTAACTAGATCCTCAAAGGAATCGAATAATTTGATGGCATATCAGATAGCATTCGATTTATATGAATCAGCTACTCAAGAACTTTTGGGTAATGTTTTGCAAGCTCTTAAAGAAACTGCACCTATTCCAACAGCTCTTCCGAGTACATTTAAGCCACAAGGTGCAGCTCCAACAACCAAGTCATATGAAGAAAAAGCCAAGGAAGAAATGGAAAAGCCTGAGGAAATCGAAGGTAACTAAATGAATGCATTTAGGGAAATCATTTGTTCAACTATTAATTTTTTTTTAGATGACGTTAAAATCGAACGTACCGTAGATTTTCTCAATGATTCTGAAAAGGCGCATCAGAAAAATATCGAAGAAAATAAGAAGCAATCAATCCGATTTGCAAATTTTACGTGCCACTAAAGAAGCTGTGCGAGTATCCAACTGCCATACCGCCACGGTTATTGCCAATGGCTTTATGCACAGCGGTACCACATCCGATCAATTCTTGCGGGACAATCTCGACTGGCTAGCCCGGGCTACCAATTGGGCAAAACTAACAGCCACGGCATCGCTAGGCGTAATACATCGTGGCCATGAGAAGGATTCATTGGCTTTGATGCAAAGTTATTTACCCAAGGAAGCTGGTCCCAGCTCGGGTTATTCTGAGGGAGGTGGCTTATATGCTTTGGGTTTGATTCATGCTAATCACGGCGCAAATATCATTGATTATTTATTGCAACAACTAAAGGATGCCCAAAATGTTTAAATTAAATGCCTTATGTTATTTATTTTAAAATATTGATTTATCAACTGACACATCCGTAAAAAAAACAAATGATATAAATAGTTAAAATAAATGTAAAAATTTTACCTACCAATCATTTTCATATATTTGAAATTGTTTCCGCTTTTGTATTTTTGTTTTTTTTTAATACAAAATGTATGTATGCTAGGGCGGCTTAATTTTTTTTCTGATGAAGCGTATAGCAAAAACGTAATATATAGGTGATTCAGAGAAATTTTGCTCAAGAGACCAATGCTCTAAGTCGGATTTGGAGACCCCCAAAATTTCAAAATATATATTTTTCCATATATTCATAGAATAATTTAATTAAATTCGTCATAAAATCGGATAGAATTATAGAAGATTTCTCAATCTGGGCTTGTTTAAAAGGTATTTTTATTACCTTTCAGAATCTGTATTTTACTTTTAGTAAAAATCCCAATGCACATACAAGGAACAGAAAGACATGTACAATTTTTAACGAGTGTTTCAAAACGAGTTATAGGAAAGAATCTTGAAGGAGTTATGGCAGTGACATTAGAAAGTCGTAAGAAAACCCCTCGAATGAAAAGTAAAAAGGACCTTAAAAAAACTGTAGGTCGAGAATAATATTTAAAAATAAATTGAATAAAAAATGTAAAAATAGTAGATTGAGAAATCTACTATAATTTTATCCGATTTTATGACGAATTTAATTAAATTATTCTATGTATATATGGAAAAATATATTTATTGAAATTTTGGGGGGCTCCAAATCCGACATTGAGCTCTGGTCTCTTGAGCAAAATTTCTCAGAATCACCAAAAAAATCGTTCTATACAATTTGATCAGCCCTAAAGTATGCATATGAAGCTATAAACACTTTTTGTTTGAATGTGTTTATGTATGTAAGTGTGTATATGAAGTTCTTGTAATTTGTTTTGAAAAATTTTGTATATATACAATCAATTTAAATAAAAAAACAAATTGAAATTTTTTGAATATTTTTTTTTTTGAAACAGATAGCAAATAAAATTTAAATTTGTAATAACTGTTACGGACACAAATACACCAGAAGTTTCCGTTTTGTGGGTAAATTTTTATTAAATTTCAAACAAATGAAAAAAATAAATGAAACTGAAAAAAAATGGTAAATGATAGTAAATTATTTCAAATAAATGTATAAAAAATTTAATATAGATATTTCTTTGAAAAATAAATGTATGTTCCTTTATTTTTAAATAGAAAGGAAAATTTTTTTATTAAACTACAAACAGTTAACTATATAATATTCTGAGTGTATTTGTTGATTTTGGTCTCATCGGACCATATTATCTACAAAATAAAGAAAACTGCCACATATATGACAAAATAAGCTAGTAAAATAATCATACCCTATACCAATCAAAAACTGTCCAAAATTTATATTTTTCCAAAAATAATTTTCGCGCTTTTACGTTTTTTAGTGATAGTTTTGTATATTTCTTTTTAATACTTGCTTTGTAGCCAAAGCTTTGGCTCTAGCTTCAGTGTCACTGATTTTTTTAGTCTTTCAACTTTTGGTGTCGGATACTCATCGGGATTAATTTTTTTCTCACTTGCAATAAATTGGCGATTTTACGTGTGGAATCACCATTTTTAGCTTTTTCCAGCACCTCTTTTTTCATGTTATCGGCTGTTGGTTTCATCAATTTTTTTTTATATTTTTTCACTTTATTATGCACAAAATTAAAAAAAAATTCAAAGTAATAATAAGTTTAAACAATTTTAGTAACATTAATTGAGTATTTTTTGTTGGTGCAAAAGTGAGCCAATTGCCCCTTGAGTTAAAGAGATCGATTTTTTCAAATGAAGAGAACGGATTTTGGGTAAGATTACTTAAATATTAAGAGAACTAACTATAAGTATGAAATCTAAATAAGGAAAAAGTTTTGTTTTTGTAAAGCAAACAGAAAAATTACAGATTATTTACAAATATTTTCCTAGCATTGGCTCACTTTTGCACCAAACTGTAAATATAGATAAACTGTAAAAATTTGTAAATTGTAACAAATAAACCATGGGAGTACCATCGTACTTTTAAGACTCAAATCGTACCAAAAATGGTACAATTGTACAAACTTTCGCATCCTTGATCCGTGCATTTATAATAATTTTAATGCCACTTACTCTCAAATTGTAATATTTTTGTGCCTTTGCTATCATTCTCACATAATATGGCGCTATTTTCGTAATTTTTTAGTGTAAACTCTCAAAAACTAAGCGAGATAGAGCAAAGTGGGCTTATAAACCAACTATATTTCCAAAAATAAATTCGCGCCTGAACTGGAGGGTTCAAAAAACGAAATTTTAGCAGAAAATATTCCTAATATCATTGAACTTTGTTTGTAAATTTTGCTACAAATTTAGCTACCCATCTAAAAATCGAAATATATATGAGCATACATGATCATACATGGGCCTGTATATGATCATACATGGGCATACATGGTCATATTCGTCCATACATTGTTCAATATATGACCATACATGATCTCATATATGATCATATATCTTCGGATCCGAAATTTGAGGGTATATGGACGTATATGATCATATACGAGCATACATAAATAATATTTGAGCATGTATGATAATATATGCACATATATCACCATATACCCTCAAATTTCGGATCCGAAGATATATGGTCATATATGAGATCATGTATGGACGTATATGACCATGTATGCCCATGTATGATCATATACAGGCCCATGTATGATCATGTATGCTCATATATATTTCGATTTTTAGATGGGTAATTCAATTAAAATTTCAGCTAAATTCAAAGCTTAATTAATTTTGTATATTCACTAATTTTTTTTCTACAATTTAGCTCACCAAAATATAGCAGACAATGATTCTTACCTTCATTGATTTTTCTGCAGCCGAAAATCAGTTATTTCTGCAGAGGTTTTCGCTATTTCAACGGAAATTTTTTATGAGCGCTTAAAATTGATGAAAATTTCATCGATTCTAAAGTGTGGATGAAGAAATCTAAAACAAAAACCGCAACAAATATTGCTAGTAATACAAATGGTAGTAAAAATGATAATTCTTTGGCAAAAAGCATTTAATGAAACTATTTTTAGGAAAGGCTTTGATGAAACTATTTCATAGATTTTATAAAATGCTTTATTACCTGACAACTTAGTGTTTCTATAAAGAGTTTCATTAATTCTACAAAGCTTTTCATAAACATTGACTGTAACGAAACCTGTTTCATAGATTTTATTAGGAGTGTCATTGGCTGAACTCTAACGAATATTTTCATAAAATCTGTGAAGAAATTCAGTAATGTAATGAAGATAATTCTCTAACAACAGAAAAGAAAAAAAAGGAAATATTTGAAAAGAAATACAGTGTAAGCTCTCTCAGGAGGACACCGACCGTTGCGCTAATTTTTTTCGGTTACGGGAGCTGTCCGTCTACAGGATAGATTTTTCTTATTATGTTCCAAAGAGGGCCCAAGATATTTGTTCGTCTATGGGAACTGTCCGTCTGTGGGAGCTGTCAATTTAATACGGAAACTTACACTTCTTTGAGCAAGAACAACATTTAAAAAATGCAAAAACTAGGTCTATGCGACCAAAAAATCTTCTGGTTACTTATAATAAAAATTTCTTTGAATAAAGGAAAACCGGAAAAAGGAAAATATTTTATAATGGATATGGAAGACCGAAAAAAAAATTGAAATCTTTTATAATGATAATAGAAGACCAAAAAAAAATAAAAGTCTTTTGTAATGGTTACGGAAGACCACAAAAATTAAAATCTTTTGTAATGGTTATGGAAGCCCAAACAAAAACAAACTATAATAGTTATCAAAGACCAACATAATATTGGTTATTTGTAACTATTATTCAGAGAGCAGGTTCTAAAAATTCGTGATAAATTATTAATTCAGGATTTTTTCAAATATTGGTTATAACAGTTATGTCCCTGATTTTGAGTGTATAAATATATTGTATTAAATTACAGATTTCAAGCCGAAGGAAAATGAGCAGGATGAAAAGGAGGAAGCTTTTTCCCGTTTTGCACCACACCATAAAAATGTTCAAAAAAAAAAACAAAATAAGGAGGAACTAACGTGCCAAATTTCAAATGTCGTCTGATTGAAAATCTGGAACATTTTTAAAAAAATCATTCTAAATTGTATTAGAGCTATTAATGCTAGAGCACTACCACTAATAGAGAAATAACTAATAGAGCAATTAATGTAAAAGTTGAGAAACATTGTTAAAGTGGAAAAACTTTTAGTGTTTCGATCCCAGTGACATTTGATGGCAGATATCATGGCAATGGTCGATTACATATCAAAGATATCATGATATTGCAATGACATTACAATTGTGTGTATCCACTTGATATTGAATTAAACTCAAAATATGTGTTGTCTTAAAATTGCCTAATAATCCATAATATTTTGAAAAAATGAAAATTCATTCATTATAAAAAAATTAATTAATTTTTCTTAATTTTTGTTTCATTTTTTCTTAATTTTTGTTTCATAAAAATCTAAATTAATATAAAAAATATCCTTTAAAATTCTACACCTATTGCAATATTAATTGAAATTTAGAATTTCTATTCGAAATTGAGAAATTATAAATAGATATTCCGAATGACCAATTGAAATTTATACATATATCATCCCTTGAAAATTAGATTTTCCATTTAAAATAGAGAATCTATCACATAAAATTTAGAAAATATCATTTGAAGTACAGAAAATTTCAATTGAAATTCAGTAAACATCAATCTTAATTCCGAAAATATAGTTCACTCGTTTCTGTCTACACACGTTGTTATCACACCAGCGACAACTACAATTAGCTGCCTAAAGCAAAATATTCCTAATGGAGAATGCACCTTCTGATGGGCCATCTATTGACAAATAGTTACAACTCATGTTCTTTCTTTAACAAATTAATTTCTTTGCTGTATTCTCTCCATTAGACATACACACTTCAATTTTTTAAAGTAATAACATTCGTTGCAACTATTTGTCAGTACATGACACATCAGGAAGTGCAATCTCTCCATTAGGCATATTCAGCTGCAGAGCTAGTCCCCATTAGCCGGAACAAAATTGAGTATTTGACAAAAACTATGCTTTAAATTGTGTTATTTGTGCATTACATGTTTAAAAAAACTAGTGAAAATGTAAAGGTGCCCCTAAATTGCCCATACAAATTTAGTACAATTTTATAGTAGCGACTGATACATAACATATTTTCTATTTTTTCACCAGCCGCTTAGCAGTAAATATTTTGTATTCACCTCAAACATTTTTTAACCACTAAAATTTGTTTTCACCACAAAAAATTTTTTCACATTTAAAATTTTTTTTCACCTCTAAATTTTTTTTTCCAACAAAAAAGTTCTTTTCACATCTAAAAAAGCTTTTCATCTCAAAAAATTGTTTCACGTACATAGTTTTACTTCAAAAGTTTTTTTTTATATTATTTGTATCAAAAACTGAAGAGAACATCTTTTTAGGATATTGGTGGAGGGTATTCAAAGATTCGGCACAACCGAGTTTAGCCCTTTTTTAATAGTTTTTATTTTCGTTATTTGAAATATATGAAAGCTGTTTCAAGAATCTGTAAGCTTGCATCTAAAAATATTTTATTTTATTAACCCATT
The DNA here is from genome assembly GCA_949748255.1 of Eustalomyia histrio. Lineage (NCBI taxonomy): Eukaryota > Metazoa > Arthropoda > Insecta > Diptera > Anthomyiidae > Eustalomyia > Eustalomyia histrio. The sequence goes on from OX456527.1 coordinate 48,984,159, forward strand.
AGGGGCCAGTACTAAAAAAAACAAATTCTTTACCTCACTTTTTGGATAAACCCACTTAAGTTTAATGTGTTTATATTTTTTTGGTAAACTCAGATGATAGACAAGGCTTCAGTCTTTTTTTAAGGTATAAAACTGCTCATTAACCCTTCAAAGACCGGAGATATTTAAATTATGCTTACATTTTATTTTCCACAAACTTTTTTAAAGCTTAAGTTATTGAATAAGTTAAGTTGAATAAAGGTTAGTTGAATAAAAGTAAGGTTGGATCAACCGGATCCCTGAAAAAAAAATCATATGAGACAAACTCTAATATGCCTTTGTCATTTTACAAACCATATATGATTATAGATTTTCGAACTTAATCGTCTTCATTTTCTTCTTCCAACTAAATATTCTCTAGTCCAAACATTTTCATCACCTTCTAATGTGTCTGAAAAGTCAATACCAGGTGTTTCGAAAAGGGCAATGACTTCTCTGGGCAGGCCCTTCTTTTTGTTGATTTTTTTTTCGTTTTGTTAAACTTAGGGTGGACATTAGTGGGTCTGAAGAATCCAATACTCTATTAAAAACGTCTGTCATGTTATCCAATCGGCTACATTTCCTTGCATGCGATCTCCTGTCGCTTTTTCACAGCTTGTTTCTCGCTTCTGATGCATTTTCTCCTAGAACTCCAACAGGAAGTATGCAAGTATCCATTATTTGGTGTCCATGTACCAAAATTTTGTGCACAGTTGGAGACATTGGATACCAAGAATACTTATCAAAATACATATTGAATGTTTGGGCACAAAAGTTTTTGAATTTTTCTGTATCAATCTTATATTCACAAGAGATGGCAATCAATATAATATAAAAGTGTTTGAAAATATTTAAATCGAAATTTAAAATGGAAGATACATTACTAAATGCTCTTCTTGCAGTATTTCCATCGTTGCTATTTCCACTGCCATTTTGTTTGGGTTTGTCTACATTGAGACCCATTTCCGTCCACAACCTTTCTTGAAGGTACTGTTTTTGCAAAGAGAATTTGACATTGTCACCATTTTTAACACGCCATATCTCTAATTCCGTTCTATACGAGATTTTTAATACAAATTCAAAAAATCTTATCCATGCATATAAAGGGCTTACGCCATATTTAAGATTATTTGGTTTAACGCCAAAGATTTTTGAGTTGAAGTCATTGGTTTTTAACAGTTGATTTGGCTTAGCACCACATAGTGGACAGGATTGGCATGAGTTGGTACCAGTTAAAATATACAGAACTTTACCATCTATAAGAGTCATATGTCCTTCATAATTAACAATAATGTTTTTGCCCTTGTGTACATAGATGTGTTCTTGGATGTTTTTAATTTGAATATTTAACTTACTATTTTAACTTAAAAAAAGTTCAGTAGTTTCTTTTATAAATTCCATTTTAAGAGGCCGACAGAATCTGACAGACTGTGGAGAGTTATTTAGCCAAATAACTCTATTTAGCTCATCTATTAATTTCAATGGAACTATGGTTGTCACAAATAGTGAATGGTCTAGTCCAATATGTTTACCTAATTCAAAACGTTGTTTATATGAACTCTGTCCTGTCGAACCATCGAACCCATAACTTACAATTAATTTGCAATGTGTTGGTACAGCAACATCAAGAGCGTCCTTCTGCATTTCAAGTATGCGATCAGCTGTATGGTCCAGTAAATTTTGCACTATTACTTCTGTTTTAGTATCACAATAGCTGATTTCCTTAGGTCTGCATTTCAATTTTGATTTTACAATCTCGGAGTAAGGAGAATAAATGTCACATCCGTGCTGCTTATTTAATGCTTTGATGTTAATGTATTGCTGCTTTGTAAAGCCATTTTCAATTAAAAAAGCTAATGCCTCATCAGCATTTATTGGCAACGGATCACTTCTTTCCAGTTTCCTTATAATTCCTGTTATATTCTCGTTTCTAACAGCATTTTTCAACACAAATGCAGTTTGTTTTTCGTTTGATTTTTTAGCTGAAACGGAAGCAGCGTGCAATAAAAGAGGTGTTGAATATTTTTGTTCTACGGCAAGCTCAGATGCTAACTTTCTCTTCAAACGACGCCCTGCATCAGTATAGTCTTAATGCCTCCGACCTCGCTTATTATCGGGCAAGCAGCAATCACTTATTTTAATAGTTATATTGGATGCAAGCCAACGGTATCTGAGCTGAAAAAATCCATTTTATCACACTAGATGTATATATGTATCTGAGCTGGAAAAACCCATTTTATCACACTAGATGTATACATGTATCTGAGCTGAAAAACCCCATATTATCACACTAGATGTATATATGTATCTGAGCTGAAAAAACCCATTTTATCACACTAGATGTATATATGTATCTGAGCTGGAAAAACCCATTTTATCACACTAGATGTATATATGTATCTGAGCTGAAAAAACCCATTTTATCACACTAGATGTATATATGTATCTGAGCTGGAAAAACCCATTTTATCACACTAGATGTATATATGTATCTGAGCTGAAAAAACCCATTTTATCACACTAGATGTATATATGTATCTGAGCTGAAAAAACCCATTTTATCACACTAGATGTATATATGTATCTGAGCTGAAAAAACCCATTTTATCACACTAGATGTATATATGTATCTGAGCTGAAAAAACCCATTTTATCACACTAGATGTATATATGTATCTGAGCTGGAAAAACCCATTTTATCACACTAGATGTATATAAGTATCTAAGCTGAAAATACCCATTTTATCACACTAGATGTATATATGTATCTGAGCTGAAAAAACCCATTTTATCACACTAGATGTATATAAGTATCTAAGCTGAAAATACCCATTTTATCACACTAGATGTATATATGTATCTGAGCTGAAAAAACCCATTTTATCACACTAGATGTATATATGTATCTGAGCTGAAAAAACCCATTTTATCACACTAGATGTATATATGTATCTGAGCTGAAAAACCCCATTTTATCACACTAGATGTATATATGTATCTGAGCTGGAAAAACCCATTTTATCACACTAGATGTATATATGTATCTGAGCTGAAAAAACCCATTTGATCACACTAGATGTATATATGTATCTGAGCTGGAAAAACCCATTTTATCACACTAGATGTATATAAGTATCTAAGCTGAAAATACCCATTTTATCACACTAGATGTATATATGTATCTGAGCTGAAAAAACCCATTTTATCACACTAGATGTATATATGTATCTGAGCTGAAAAAACCCATTTTATCACACTAGATGTATATATGTATCTGAGCTGAAAAAACCCATTTGATCACACTAGATGTATATATGTATCTGAGCTGGAAAAACCCATTTTATCACACTAGATGTATATAAGTATCTAAGCTGAAAATACCCATTTTATCACACTAGATGTATATATGTATCTGAGCTGAAAAAACCCATTTTATCACACTAGATGTATATAAGTATCTAAGCTGAAAATACCCATTTTATCACACTAGATGTATATATGTATCTGAGCTGAAAAAACCCATTTTATCACACTAGATGTATATATGTATCTGAGCTGAAAAACCCCATTTTATCACACTAGATGTATATATGTATCTGAGCTGAAAAAACCCATTTTATCACACTAGATGTATATATGTATCTGAGCTGAAAAACCCCATTTTATCACACTAGATGTATATATGTATCTGAGCTGAAAAAACCCATTTTATCACACTAGATGTATATATGTATCTGAGCTGAAAAAACCCATTTGATCACACTAGATGTATATACGTATCTGAGCTGAAAAAACCCATTTTATCACACTAGATGTATATATGTATCTGAGCTGAAAAAACCCATTTTATCACACTAGATGTATATATGTATCTGAGCTGAAAAAACCCATTTTATCACACTAGATGTATATATGTATCTGAGCTGAAAAAACCCATTTGATCACACTAGATGTATATATGTATCTGAGCTGAAAAAACCCATTTTATCACACTAGATGTATATATGTATCTGAGCTGAAAAAACCCATTTTATCACACTAGATGTATATATGTATCTGAGCTGAAAAAACCCATTTTATCACACTAGATGTATATATGTATCTGAGCTGAAAAAACCCATTTGATCACACTAGATGTATATATGTATCTGAGCTGAAAAAACCCATTTTATCACACTAGATGTATATATGTATCTGAGCTGAAAAAACCCATTTTATCACACTAGATGTATATATGTATCTGAGCTGAAAAAACCTATTTTATCACACTAGATGTATATATGTATCTGAGCTGAAAAAACCCATTTTATCACACTAGATGTATATATGTATCTGAGCTGAAAAAACCTATTTTATCACACTAGATGTATATATGTATCTGAGCTGAAAAAACCCATTTGATCACACTAGATGTATATATGTATCTGAGCTGAAAAAACCCATTTTATCACACTAGATGTATATATGTATCTGAGCTGAAAAAACCCATTTTATCACACTAGATGTATATATGTATCTGAGCTGAAAAAACCCATTTTATCACACTAGATGTATATATGTATCTGAGCTGAAAAAACCCATTTTATCACACTAGATGTATATAAGTATCTAAGCTGAAAAAACCCATTTTATCACACTAGATGTATATATGTATCTGAGCTGAAAAAAACCCATTTTATCACACTAGATGTATATATGTATCTGAGCTGAAAAAACCCATTTTATCACACTAGATGTATATAAGTATCTAAGCTGAAAAAACCCATTTTATCACACTAGATGTATATATGTATCTGAGCTGAAAAAACCCATTTTATCACACTAGATGTATATATGTATCTGAGCTGAAAAAACCCTTTATCACACTAGATGTATATATGTATCTGAGCTGAAAAAACCCATTTTATCACACTAGATGTATATAAGTATCTAAGCTGAAAAAACCCATTTTATCACACTAGATGTATATATGTATCTGAGCTGAAAAAACCCATTTTATCACACTAGATGTATATATGTATCTGAGCTGAAAAAACCCATTTTATCACACTAGATGTATATATGTATCTGAGCTGAAAAAACCCATTTTATCACACTAGATGTATATATGTATCTGAGCTGAAAAAACCCATTTTATCACACTAGATGTATATATGTATCTGAGCTGAAAAAACCCATTTTATCACACTAGATGTATATATGTATCTGAGCTGAAAAAACCCATTTTATCACACTAGATGTATATATGTATCTGAGCTGAAAAAACCCATTTTATCACACTAGATGTATATATGTATCTGAGCTGAAAAAACCCATTTTATCACACTAGATGTATATAAGTATCTAAGCTGAAAAAACCCATTTTATCACACTAGATGTATATATGTATCTGAGCTGAAAAAAACCCATTTTATCACACTAGATGTATATATGTATCTGAGCTGAAAAAACCCATTTTATCACACTAGATGTATATAAGTATCTAAGCTGAAAAAACCCATTTTATCACACTAGATGTATATATGTATCTGAGCTGAAAAAACCCATTTTATCACACTAGATGTATATATGTATCTGAGCTGAAAAAACCCATTTTATCACACTAGATGTATATATGTATCTGAGCTGAAAAAACCCATTTTATCACACTAGATGTATATAAGTATCTAAGCTGAAAAAACCCATTTTATCACACTAGATGTATATATGTATCTGAGCTGAAAAAACCCATTTTATCACACTAGATGTATATATGTATCTGAGCTGAAAAAACCCATTTTATCACACTAGATGTATATAAGTATCTAAGCTGAAAAAACCCATTTTATCACACTAGATGTATATATGTATCTGAGCTGAAAAAACCCATTTTATCACACTAGATGTATATATGTATCTGAGCTGAAAAAACCCATTTTATCACACTAGATGTATATAAGTATCTAAGCTGAAAAAACCCATTTTATCACACTAGATGTATATATGTATCTGAGCTGAAAAAACCCATTTTATCACACTAGATGTATATATGTATCTGAGCTGAAAAAACCCATTTTATCACACTAGATGTATATATGTATCTGAGCTGAAAAAACCCATTTTATCACACTAGATGTATATATGTATCTGAGCTGAAAAAACCCATTTTATCACACTAGATGTATATATGTATCTGAGCTGAAAAAACCCATTTTATCGCACTAGATGTATATATGTATCTGAGCTGAAAAAACCCATTTTATCACACTAGATGTATATATGTATCTGAGCTGAAAAAACCCATTTTATCACACTAGATGTATATATGTATCTGAGCTGGAAAAACCCATTTTATCACACTAGATGTATATAAGTATCTAAGCTGAAAATACCCATTTTATCACACTAGATGTATATATGTATCTGAGCTGAAAAAACCCATTTTATCACACTAGATGTATATAAGTATCTAAGCTGAAAATACCCATTTTATCACACTAGATGTATATATGTATCTGAGCTGAAAAAACCCATTTTATCACACTAGATGTATATATGTATCTGAGCTGAAAAAACCCATTTTATCACACTAGATGTATATATGTATCTGAGCTGAAAAACCCCATTTTATCACACTAGATGTATATATGTATCTGAGCTGGAAAAACCCATTTTATCACACTAGATGTATATATGTATCTGAGCTGAAAAAACCCATTTGATCACACTAGATGTATATATGTATCTGAGCTGGAAAAACCCATTTTATCACACTAGATGTATATAAGTATCTAAGCTGAAAATACCCATTTTATCACACTAGATGTATATATGTATCTGAGCTGAAAAAACCCATTTTATCACACTAGATGTATATATGTATCTGAGCTGAAAAAACCCATTTTATCACACTAGATGTATATATGTATCTGAGCTGAAAAAACCCATTTGATCACACTAGATGTATATATGTATCTGAGCTGGAAAAACCCATTTTATCACACTAGATGTATATAAGTATCTAAGCTGAAAATACCCATTTTATCACACTAGATGTATATATGTATCTGAGCTGAAAAAACCCATTTTATCACACTAGATGTATATAAGTATCTAAGCTGAAAATACCCATTTTATCACACTAGATGTATATATGTATCTGAGCTGAAAAAACCCATTTTATCACACTAGATGTATATATGTATCTGAGCTGAAAAACCCCATTTTATCACACTAGATGTATATATGTATCTGAGCTGAAAAAACCCATTTTATCACACTAGATGTATATATGTATCTGAGCTGAAAAACCCCATTTTATCACACTAGATGTATATATGTATCTGAGCTGAAAAAACCCATTTTATCACACTAGATGTATATATGTATCTGAGCTGAAAAAACCCATTTGATCACACTAGATGTATATACGTATCTGAGCTGAAAAAACCCATTTTATCACACTAGATGTATATATGTATCTGAGCTGAAAAAACCCATTTTATCACACTAGATGTATATATGTATCTGAGCTGAAAAAACCCATTTTATCACACTAGATGTATATATGTATCTGAGCTGAAAAAACCCATTTGATGAATCACACTAGATGTATATATGTATCTGAGCTGAAAAAACCCATTTTATCACACTAGATGTATATATGTATCTGAGCTGAAAAAACCCATTTTATCACACTAGATGTATATATGTATCTGAGCTGAAAAAACCCATTTTATCACACTAGATGTATATATGTATCTGAGCTGAAAAAACCCATTTGATCACACTAGATGTATATATGTATCTGAGCTGAAAAAACCCATTTTATCACACTAGATGTATATATGTATCTGAGCTGAAAAAACCCATTTTATCACACTAGATGTATATATGTATCTGAGCTGAAAAAACCCATTTTATCACACTAGATGTATATATGTATCTGAGCTGAAAAAACCCATTTTATCACACTAGATGTATATATGTATCTGAGCTGAAAAAACCATTTTATCACACTAGATGTATATATGTATCTGAGCTGAAAAAACCCATTTATCACACTAGATGTATATATGTATCTGAGCTGAAAAAACCCATTTTATCACACTAGATGTATATATGTATCTGAGCTGAAAAAACCCATTTTATCACACTAGATGTATATATGTATCTGAGCTGAAAAAACCCATTTTATCACACTAGATGTATATATGTATCTGAGCTGAAAAAACCCATTTTATCACACTAGATGTATATAAGTATCTAAGCTGAAAAACCCATTTTATCACACTAGATGTATATATGTATCTGAGCTGAAAAAACCCATTTTATCACACTAGATGTATATATGTATCTGAGCTGAAAAAACCCATTTTATCACACTAGATGTATATAAGTATCTAAGCTGAAAAAACCATTTTATCACACTAGATGTATATATGTATCTGAGCTGAAAAAACCCATTTTATCACACTAGATGTATATATGTATCTGAGCTGAAAAAACCCATTTTATCACACTAGATGTATATATGTATCTAAGCTGAAAAAACCCATTTTATCACACTAGATGTATATATGTATCTGAGCTGAAAAAACCCATTTTATCACACTAGATGTATATATGTATCTGAGCTGAAAAAAACCCATTTTATCACACTAGATGTATATATGTATCTGAGCTGAAAAAACCCATTTTATCACACTAGATGTATATATGTATCTGAGCTGAAAAAACCCATTTTATCACACTAGATGTATATATGTATCTGAGCTGAAAAAACCCATTTTATCACACTAGATGTAATATATGTATCTGAGCTGAAAAAACCCATTTTATCACACTAGATGTATATAAGTATCTGAGCTGAAAAACCCATTTTATCACACTAGATGTATATATGTATCTGAGCTGAAAAAACCCATTTTATCACACTAGATGTATATATGTATCTGAGCTGAAAAACCCATTTTATCACACTAGATGTATATATGTATCTGAGCTGAAAAAACCCATTTTATCACACTAGATGTATATATGTATCTGAGCTGAAAAAACCCATTTTATCACACTAGATGTATATATGTATCTGAAGCTGAAAAAACCCATTTTATCACACTAGATGTATATATGTATCTGAGCTGAAAAAACCCATTTTATCACACTAGATGTATATATGTATCTGAGCTGAAAAAACCCATTTTATCACACTAGATGTATATAAGTATCTAAGCTGAAAAAACCCATTTTATCACACTAGATGTATATATGTATCTGAGCTGAAAAAACCCATTTTATCACACTAGATGTATATATGTATCTGAGCTGAAAAAACCCATTTTATCACACTAGATGTATATATGTATCTGAGCTGAAAAAACCCATTTTATCACACTAGATGTATATATGTATCTGAGCTGAAAAAACCCATTTTATCACACTAGATGTATATATGTATCTGAGCTGAAAAAACCCATTTTATCACACTAGATGTATATAAGTATCTGAGCTGAAAAAACCCATTTTATCACACTAGATGTATATATGTATCTGAGCTGAAAAAACCCATTTTATCACACTAGATGTATATATGTATCTGAGCTGAAAAAACCCATTTTATCACACTAGATGTATATATGTATCTGAGCTGAAAAAACCCATTTTATCACACTAGATGTATATATGTATCTGAGCTGAAAAAACCCATTTTATCACACTAGATGTATATAAGTATCTGAGCTGAAAAAACCCATTTTATCACACTAGATGTATATATGTATCTGAGCTGAAAAAACCCATTTTATCACACTAGATGTATATATGTATCTGAGCTGAAAAAACCCATTTTATCACACTAGATGTATATATGTATCTGAGCTGAAAAAACCCATTTTATCACACTAGATGTATATATGTATCTGAGCTGAAAAAACCCATTTTATCACACTAGATGTATATATGTATCTGAGCTGAAAAAACCCATTTTATCACACTAGATGTATATATGTATCTGAGCTGAAAAAAACCCATTTTATCACACTAGATGTATATATGTATCTGAGCTGAAAAAAACCCATTTTATCACACTAGATGTATATATGTATCTGAGCTGAAAAAACCCATTTTATCACACTAGATGTATATATGTATCTGAGCTGAAAAAACCCATTTTATCACACTAGATGTATATATGTATCTGAGCTGAAAAAACCCATTTTATCACACTAGATGTATATATGTATCTGAGCTGAAAAAACCCATTTTATCACACTAGATGTATATATGTATCTGAGCTGAAAAAACCCATTTTATCACACTAGATGTATATATGTATCTGAGCTGAAAAAACCCATTTTATCACACTAGATGTATATATGTATCTGAGCTGAAAAAACCCATTTTATCACACTAGATGTATATATGTATCTGAGCTGAAAAAACCCATTTTATCACACTAGATGTATATATGTATCTGAGCTGAAAAACCCATTTATCACACTAGATGTATATATGTATCTTAGCTGAAAAAACCCATTTTATCACACTAGATGTATATATGTATCTGAGCTGAAAAAACCCATTTTATCACACTAGATGTATATATGTATCTGAGCTGAAAAAACCCATTTTATCACACTAGATGTATATATGTATCTGAGCTGAAAAAACCCATTTTATCACACTAGATGTATATAAGTATCTGAGCTGAAAAAACCCATTTTATCACACTAGATGTATAATATGTATCTGAGCTGAAAAAACCCATTTTATCACACTAGATGTATATATGTATCTGAGCTGAAAAAACCCATTTTATCACACTAGATGTATATAAGTATCTGAGCTGAAAAAACCCATTTTATCACACTAGATGTATATATGTATCTGAGCTGAAAAAACCCATTTTATCACACTAGATGTATATATGTATCTGAGCTGAAAAAACCCATTTTATCACACTAGATGTAATATATGTATCTGAGCTGAAAAAACCCATTTTATCACACTAGATGTATATATGTATCTGAGCTGAAAAAACCCATTTTATCACACTAGATGTATATATGT
>OX456527.1:48995425-49057925 GCA_949748255.1 Eustalomyia histrio
GTATCTAACCTGAAAAAACCCATTTTATCACACTAGATGTATATATGTATCTGAGCTGAAAAAACCCATTTTATCACACCAGATGTATATATGTATCTAAGCTGAAAAACCCCATTTTATCACACTAGATGCGTATATGTATCTGACCTGAAAAAACCCATTTTATCACACTATATGTATATATGTATATGACCTGAAAAAACCCATTTTATCACACTAGATGTATATATGTATCTGAGCTGAAAAAACCCATTTTATCACACTAGATGTATATATGTATCTGAGCTGAAAAAACCCATTTTATCACACTAGATGTATATATGTATCTGACCTGAAAAAACCCATTTTATCACACTAGATGTATATATGTATCTGAGCTGAAAAAACCCATTTTATCACACTAGATGTATATATGTATCTGAGCTGAAAAAAACCCATTTTATCACACTAGATGTATATATGTATCTGAGCTGAAAAAACCCATTTTATCACACTAGATGTATATATGTATCTGAGCTGAAAAAACGCATTTTATCACACTAGATGTATATATGTATCTAAGCTGTAAAAACCCATTTTATCACACTAGATGTATATATGTATCTAAGCTGAAAAAACCCATTTTATCACACTAGATGTATATATGTATCTGAGCTGAAAAAACCCATTTTATCACACTAGATGTATATATGTATCTGAGCTGAAAAAACGCATTTTATCACACTAGATGTATATATGTATCTAAGCTGTAAAAACCCATTTTATCACACTAGATGTATATATGTATCTGAGCTGAAAAAACGCATTTTATCACACTAGATGTATATATGTATCTAAGCTGTAAAAACCCATTTTATCACACTAGATGTATATATGTATCTGAGCTGAAAAAACGCATTTTATCACACTAGATGTATATATGTATCTGAGCTGAAAAAACCCATTTTATCACACTAGATGTATATATGTATCTGAGCTGAAAAAACGCATTTTATCACACTAGATGTATATATGTATCTAAGCTGTAAAAACCCATTTTATCACACTAGATGTATATATGTATCTGAGCTGAAAAAACCCATTTTATCACACTAGATGTATATATGTATCTGAGCTGAAAAAAACCCATTTTATCACACTAGATGTATATATGTATCTGAGCTGAAAAAACCCATTTTATCACACTAGATGTATATATGTATCTGAGCTGAAAAAACGCATTTTATCACACTAGATGTATATATGTATCTAAGCTGTAAAAACCCATTTTATCACACTAGATGTATATATGTATCTAAGCTGAAAAAACCCATTTTATCACACTAGATGTATATATGTATCTGAGCTGAAAAAACCCATTTTATCACACTAGATGTATATATGTATCTGAGCTGAAAAAACGCATTTTATCACACTAGATGTATATATGTATCTAAGCTGTAAAAACCCATTTTATCACACTAGATGTATATATGTATCTGAGCTGAAAAAACGCATTTTATCACACTAGATGTATATATGTATCTAAGCTGTAAAAACCCATTTTATCACACTAGATGTATATATGTATCTGAGCTGAAAAAACGCATTTTATCACACTAGATGTATATATGTATCTGAGCTGAAAAAACCCATTTTATCACACTAGATGTATATATGTATCTGAGCTGAAAAAACGCATTTTATCACACTAGATGTATATATGTATCTAAGCTGTAAAAACCCATTTTATCACACTAGATGTATATATGTATCTAAGCTGAAAAAACCCATTTTATCACACTAGATGTATATATGTATCTAAGCTGTAAAAACCCATTTTATCACACTAGATGTATATATGTATCTGAGTTGAAAAAACCCATTTTATCACACTAGATATATATATGTATCTAAGCTGAAAAAAACCCATTTTATCACACTAGATGTATATATGTATCTGAGCTGAAAAAACCCATTTTATCACACTAGATGCGTATATGTATCTGACCTGAAAAAACCCATTTTATCACACTAGATGTATATATGTATCTGAGCTGAAAAAAACCCATTTTATCACACTAGATGTATATATGTATCTGAGCTGAAAAACCCATTTTATCACACTAGATGCATATATGTATCTGAGTTGAAAAAACCCATTTTATCACACTAGATGTATATATGTATCTGAGCTGAAAAAACCCATTTTATCACACTAGATGTATATATGTATCTGAGCTGAAAAAACCCATTTTATCACACTAGATGTATATATGTATCTGAGTTGAAAAAACCCATTTTATCACACTAGATGTATATATGTATCTGAGCTGTAAAAACCCATTTTATCACACTAGATGTATATATGTATCTGAGCTGAAAAAACCCATTTTATCACACTAGATGTATATAAGTATCTAAGCTGAAAAAACCCATTTTATCACACTAGATGTATATATGTATCTAAGCTGAAAAAACCCATTTTATCACACTAGATGTATATATGTATCTGAGCTGAAAAAACGCATTTTATCACACTAGATGTATATATGTATCTAAGCTGAAAAAACCCATTTTATCACACTAGATGTATATATGTATCTGAGCTGAAAAAACCCATTTTATCACACTAGATGTATATATGTATCTGAGCTGAAAAAACCCATTTTATCACACTAGATGTATATATGTATCTGAGCTGAAAAAACCCATTTTATCACACTAGATGTATATATGTATCTAAGCTGAAAAAACCCATTTTATCACACTAGATGTATATATGTATCTAAGCTGAAAAAACCCATTTTATCACACTAGATGTATATATGTATCTGAGCTGAAAGATCTTATTTTATCACACTAGATTTATATATGTATCTGACCTGAAAAACCCCATTTTATCACACTAGATGTATATATGTATCTGAGCTGAAAAAACCCATTTTATCACACTAGATGTATATATGTATCTGAGCTGAAAAAACCCATTTTATCACACTAGATGTATATATGTATCTGAGCTGAAGTATCCCATTTTATCACACTAGATGTATATATGTATCTAAGCTGAAAAACCCCATTTTATCACACTAGATGCATATATGTATCTGAGCTGAAAAAACCCATTTTATCACACTAGATGTATATATGTATCTGAGCTGAAAAATCCCATTTTATCACACTAGATGCATATATGTATCTGAGCTGAAAAAACCCATTTTATCACACTAGATGTATATATGTATCTGAGCTGAAAGATCCCATTTTATCACACTAGATGTATATATGTATCTGAGCTGAAAAAACCCATTTTATCACACTAGATGCATATATGTATCTGAGCTGAAAAAACCCATTTTATCACACTAGATGCATATATGTATCTGAGCTGAAAAACCCATTTTATCAGACTAGATGCATATATGTATCTGACCTGAAAAACCCCATTTTATCACACTAGATGTATATATGTATCTGAGCTGAAAAAACCCATTTTATCACACTAGATGTATATATGTATCTGAGCTGAAAAAAAACATTTTATCACACTAGATGCGTATATGTATCTGACCTGAAAAAACCCATTTTATCACACTAGATGTATATATGTATCTGAGCTGAAAAACCCATTTTATCACACTAGATGTATATATGTATCTGAGCTGAAAGATCCCATTTTATCACACTAGATGTATATATGTATCTGACCTGAAAAACCCCATTTTATCACACTAGATGTATATATGTATCTGAGCTGAAAAAACCCATTTTATCACACTAGATGTATATATGTATCTGAGCTGAAAAAACCCATTTTATCACACTAGATGTATATATATATCTGAGCTGAAAAAACCTATTTTATCACACTAATCACACTAGATGTATATATGTATCTGAGCTGAAAAAACCCATTTTATCACACTAGATGCGTATACGTATCTGACCTGAAAAAACCCATTTTATCACACTAGATGTATATATGTATATGACCTGAAAAAACCCATTTTATCACACTAGATGTATATATGTATCTGAGCTGAAAAAACCCATTTTATCACACTAGATGTATATATGTATCTGAGCTGAAATATCCCATTTTAGCACACTAGATGTATATATGTATCTGAGCTGAAAAAACCCATTTTATCACACTAGATGCATATATGTATCTGAGCTGAAAAAACCCATTTTATCACACTAGATGCATATATGTATCTGAGCTGAAAAACCCATTTTATCAGACTAGATGCATATATGTATCTGACCTGAAAAAACCCATTTTATCACACTAGATGTATATATGTATCTGAGCTGAAAAAACCCATTTTATCACACCAGATGTATATATGTATCTAAGCTGAAAAACCCCATTTTATCACACTAGATGCGTATATGTATCTGACCTGAAAAAACCCATTTTATCACACTAGATGTATATATGTATATGACCTGAAAAAACCCATTTTATCACACTAGATGTATATATGTATCTGAGCTGAAAAAACCCATTTTATCACACTAGATGTATATATGTATCTGAGCTGAAAAAACCCATTTTATCACACAAGATGTATATATGTATCTGACCTGAAAAAACCCATTTTATCACACTAGATGTATATATGTATCTGAGCTGAAAAAACCCATTTTATCACACTAGATGTATATATGTATCTGACCTGAAAAAACCCATTTTATCACACTAGATGTATATATGTATCTGAGCTGAAAAAAACATTTTATCACACTAGATGCGTATATGTATCTGACCTGAAAAAACCCATTTTATCACACTAGATGTATATATGTATCTGAGCTGAAAAACCCATTTTATCACACTAGATGTATATATGTATCTGAGCTGAAAGATCCCATTTTATCACACTAGATGTATATATGTATCTGACCTGAAAAACCCCATTTTATCACACTAGATGTATATATGTATCTGAGCTGAAAAAACCCATTTTATCACACTAGATGTATATATGTATCTGAGCTGAAAAAACCCATTTTATCACACTAGATGTATATATATATCTGAGCTGAAAAAATCTATTTTATCACACTAATCACACTAGATGTATATATGTATCTGAGCTGAAAAAACCCATTTTATCACACTAGATGCGTATATGTATCTGACCTGAAAAAACCCATTTTATCACACTAGATGTATATATGTATCTGAGCTGAAAAAACCCATTTTATCACACTAGATGTATATATGTATCTGACCTGAAAAAAACCCATTTTATCACACTAGATGTATATATGTATCTGAGCTGAAAAAACCCATTTTATCACACTAGATGCGTATATGTATCTGACCTGAAAAAACCCATTTTATCACACTAGATGTATATATGTATCTGAGCTGAAAAAACCCATTTTATCACACTAGATGTATATATGTATCTGAGCTGAAAAAACCCATTTTATCACACTAGATGTATATATGTATCTGAGCTGAAAAAAAACATTTTATCACACTAGATGCGTATATGTATCTGACCTGAAAAAACCCATTTTATCACACTAGATGTATATATGTATCTGAGCTGAAAAAACCCATTTTATCACACTAGATGTATATATGTATCTGACCTGAAAAAAACCCATTTTATCACACTAGATGTATATATGTATCTGACCTGAAAAAACCCATTTTATCACACTAGATGTATAAATGTATATGACCTGAAAAAACCCATTTTATCACACTAGATGTATATATGTATCTGACCTGAAAAAAACCCATTTTATCACACTAGATGTATATATGTATCTGAGCTGAAAAAACCCATTTTATCACACTAGATGTATATATGTATCTGACCTGAAAAAACCCATTTTATCACACTAGATGTATATATGTATCTGAGCTGAAAAAAAACATTTTATC
This sequence comes from Eustalomyia histrio, assembly GCA_949748255.1. Classification (NCBI taxonomy): domain Eukaryota; kingdom Metazoa; phylum Arthropoda; class Insecta; order Diptera; family Anthomyiidae; genus Eustalomyia; species Eustalomyia histrio. The sequence goes on from OX456527.1 coordinate 49,001,316, forward strand.
ACACTAGATGCGTATATGTATCTGACCTGAAAAAACCCATTTTATCACACTAGATGTATATATGTATCTGAGCTGAAAAACCCATTTTATCCCACTAGATGTATATATGTATCTGAGCTGAAAGATTCCATTTTATCACACTAGATGTATATATGTATCTGAGCTGAAAAAACCCATTTTATCACACTAGATGTATATATGTATCTGAGCTGAAAAAACCCATTTTATCACACTAGATGTATATATATATCTGAGCTGAAAAAACCTATTTTATCACACTAATCACACTAGATGTATATATGTATCTGAGCTGAAAAAACCCATTTTATCACACTAGATGTATATATGTATCTGAGCTGAAAAACCCATTTTATCACACTAGATGTATATATGTATCTGAGCTGAAATATCCCATTTTATCACACTAGATGTATATATGTATCTGAGCTGAAAAAACCCATTTTATCACACTAGATGTATATATGTACCTGAGCTGAAAAAACCCATTTTATCACACTAGATGTATATATGTATCTAAGCTGAAAAAACCCATTTTATCACACTAGATGTATATATGTATCTAAGCTGAAAAAACCCATTTTATCACACTAGATGTATATATGTATCTGAGCTGAAAAAACCCATTTTATCACACTAGATGTATATATGTATCTGAGCTGAAAAAACCCATTTTATCACACTAGATGTATATATGTATCTAAGCTGAAAAAAAACATTTTATCACACTAGATGCGTATATGTATCTGACCTGAAAAAACCCATTTTATCACACTAGATGTACATATGTATCTGAGCTGAAAAAAAACATTTTATCACACTAGATGTATATATGTATCTGAGCTGAAAAAACCCATTTTATCACACTAGATGTATATATGTATCTGAGCTGAAAAAACCCATTTTATCACACTAGATGTACATATGTATCTGAGCTGAAAAAAAACATTTTATCACACTAGATGCGTATATGTATCTGACCTGAAAAAACCCATTTTATCACACTAGATGTATATATGTATCTGAGCTGAAAAAACCCATTTTATCACACTAGATGTATATATGTATCTGAGCTGAAAAAACCCATTTTATCACACTAGATGTATATATGTATCTGAGCTGAAAAAACCCATTTTATCACACTAGATGTATATATGTATCTGAGCTGAAAAAACCCATTTTATCACTCTAGATGTATATATATATCTGAGCTGAAAAAACCCATTTTATCACACTAGATGTATATATGTATCTGAGCTGAAAAAACCCATTTTATCACACTAGATGTATATATGTATCTGAGCTGAAAAAACCCATTTTATCACACTAGATGTATATATGTATCTGAGTTGAAAAAACCCATTTTATCACACTAGATGTATATATGTATCTGAGCTGAAAAAACCCATTTTATCACACTAGATGTATATATGTATCTGAGCTGAAAAAACCCATTTTATCACACTAGATGTATATATGTATCTGAGCTGAAAAAACCCATTTTATCACACTAGATGTATATATGTATATGACCTGAAAAAACCCATTTTATCACACTAGATGTATATATGTATCTGAGCTGAAATATCCCATTTTATCACACTAGATGTATATATGTATCTGAGCTGAAAAAACCCATTTTATCACACTAGATGCATATATGTATCTGAGCCGAAAAAACCCATTTTATCACACTAGATGTATATATGTATCTGAGCTGAAAAAACCCATTTTATCACACTAGATGTATATATGTATCTGACCTGAAAAAACCCATTTTATCACACTAGATGTATATATGTATATGACCTGAAAAAACCCATTTTATCACACTAGATGTATATATGTATCTGAGCTGAAAAAACCCATTTTATCACACTAGATGTATATATGTATCTGAGCTGAAATATCCCATTTTATCACACTAGATGTATATATGTATCTGAGCTGAAAAAACCCATTTTATCACACTAGATGCATATATGTATCTGAGCCGAAAAAACCCATTTTATCACACTAGATGTATATATGTATCTGAGCTGAAAAAACCCATTTTATCACACTAGATGTATATATGTATCTGAGCTGAAAAAACCCATTTTAGCACACTAGATGTATATATGTATCTAAGCTGAAAAAACCCATTTTATCACACTAGATGCATATATGTATCTCACCTGAAAAAACCCATTTTATCACACTAGATGTATATATGTATCTGACCTGAAAAAACCCATTTTATCACACTAGATGTATATATGTATCTAAGCTGAAAAAACCCATTTTATCACACTAGATGTATATATGTATCTGAGCTGAAAAAAAACATTTTTTCACACTAGATGCGTATATGTATCTGACCTAAAAAAACCCATTTTATCACACTAGATGTATATATGTATCTGAGCTGAAAAAACCCATTTTATCACACTAGATGTATATATGTATCTGAGCTGAAAAAACCCATTTTATCACACTAGATGTATATATGTATCTGAGCTGAAAAAACCCATTTTATCACACTAGATGTATATATATATCTGAGCTGAAAAACCCTATTTTATCACACTAATCACACTAGATGTATATATGTATCTGAGCTGAAAAAACCCATTTTATCACACTAGATGCGTATATGTATCTGACCTGAAAAAACCCATTTTATCACACTAGATGTATATATGTATATGACCTGAAAAAACCCATTTTATCACACTAGATGTATATATGTATCTAAGCTGAAAAAAACCCATTTTATCAGACTAGATGTATATATGTATCTAAGCTGAAAAAACCCATTTTATCACACTAGATATATATATGTATCTGAGCTGAAAAAACCCATTTTATCACACTAGATGTATATATGTATCTGAGCTGAAAAAACCCATTTTATCACACTAGATGTATATATGTATCTGAGCTGAAAAAACCCATTTTTTCACACTAGATGTATATATGTATCTGACCTGAAAAACCCCATTTTATCACACTAGATGTATATATGTATCTGAGCTGAAAAAACCCATTTTATCACACTAGATGTATATATGTATCTGAGCTGAAAAAACCCATTTTATCACACTAGATGTATATATGTATCTGAGCTGAAAAAACCCATTTTATCACACTAGATGTATATATGTATCTAAGCTGAAAAAACCCATTTTATCACACTAGATGTATATATGTATCTGAGCTGAAAAAACCCATTTTATCAGACTAGATGTATATATGTATCTGAGCTGAAAAAACCCATTTTATCACACTAGATGTATATATGTATCTGACCTGAAAAACCCCATTTTATCACACTAGATGTATATATGTATCTGAGCTGAAAAAACCCATTTTATCACACTAGATGTATATATGTATCTGAGCTGAAAAAACCCATTTTATCACACTAGATGTATATATGTATCTGAGCTGAAAAAACCCATTTTATCACACTAGATGTATATATGTATCTAAGCTGAAAAAACCCATTTTATCACACTAGATGTATATATGTATCTGAGCTGAAAAAACCCATTTTATCACACTAGATGTATATATGTATCTAAGCTGAAAAAACCCATTTTATCACACTAGATGTATATATGTATCTGAGCTGAAAAACCCATTTTATCACACTAGATGTATATATGTATCTAAGCTGAAAGATCCCATTTTATCACACTAGATGTATATATGTATCTGAGCTGAAAAAACCCATTTTATCACACTAGATGCATATATGTATCTAAGCTGAAAAAACCCATTTTATCACACTAGATGTATATATGTATCTGAGCTGAAAAAACCCATTTTATCACACTAGATGTATATATGTATCTGAGCTGAAAAAACCCATTTTATCACACTAGATGTATATATGTATCTGAGCTGAAAAACCCCATTTTATCACACTAGATGTATATATGTATCTAAGCTGAAAAAACCCATTTTATCACACTAGATGTATATATGTATCTAAGCTGAAAAAACCCATTTTATCACACTAGATGTATATATGTATCTAAGCTGAAAAAAAAACATTTTATCACACTAGATGTATATATGTATCTGAGCTGAAAAAACCCATTTTATCACACTAGATGTATATATGTATCTAAGCTGAAAAAAAACATTTTATCACACTAGATGTATATATGTATCTAAGCTGAAAAAACCCATTTTATCACACTAGATGTATATATGTATCTGAGCTGAAAAAAAACATTTTATCACACTAGATGCGTATATGTATCTGACCTGAAAAAACCCATTTTATCACACTAGATGTATATATGTATCTGAGCTGAAAGATCCCATTTTATCACACTAGATGTATATATGTATCTGACCTGAAAAACCCCATTTTATCACACTAGATGTATATATGTATCTGAGCTGAAAAAACCCATTTTATCACACTAGATGCGTATATGTATCTGACCTGAAAAAACCCATTTTATCACACTAGATGTATATATGTATCTGAGCTGAAAAAACCCATTTTATCACACTAGATGTATATATGTATCTGAGCTGAAAGATCCCATTTTATCACACTAGATGTATATATGTATCTGACCTGAAAAACCCCATTTTATCACACTAGATGTATATTTATCTGAGCTGAAAAAACCCATTTTATCACACTAGATGTATATATGTATCTGAGCTGAAAGATCCCATTTTATCACACTAGATGTATATATGTATCTAAGCTGAAAAAACCCATTTTATCACACTAGATGTATATATGTATCTGAGCTGAAAAAAAACATTTTATCACACTAGATGCGTATATGTATCTGACCTGAAAAAACCCATTTTATCACACTAGATGTATATATGTATCTGAGCTGAAAGATCCCATTTTATCACACTAGATGTATATATGTATCTGACCTGAAAAACCCCATTTTATCACACTAGATGTATATATGTATCTGAGCTGAAAAAAAACATTTTATCACACTAGATGCGTATATGTATCTGACCTGAAAAAACCCATTTTATCACACTAGATGTATATATGTATCTGAGCTGAAAGATCCCATTTTATCACACTAGATGTATATATGTATCTGAGCTGAAAAAACCCATTTTATCACACTAGATGTATATATGTATCTAAGCTGAAAAAACCCATTTTATCACACTAGATGTATATATGTATCTGAGCTGAAAAAACCCATTTTATCACACTAGATGTATATATGTATCTGAGCTGAAAAAACCCATTTTATCACACTAGATGTATATATGTATCTGAGCTGAAAAAACCCATTTTATCACACTAGATGTATATATGTATCTAAGCTGAAAAAACCCATTTTATCACACTAGATGTATATATGTATCTAAGCTGAAAAAACCCATTTTATCACACTAGATGTATATATGTATCTAAGCTGAAAAAAAAACATTTTATCACACTAGATGTATATATGTATCTGAGCTGAAAAAACCCATTTTATCACACTAGATGTATATATGTATCTAAGCTGAAAAAAAACATTTTATCACACTAGATGTATATATGTATCTAAGCTGAAAAAACCCATTTTATCACACTAGATGTATATATGTATCTGAGCTGAAAAAAAACATTTTATCACACTAGATGCGTATATGTATCTGACCTGAAAAAACCCATTTTATCACACTAGATGTATATATGTATCTGAGCTGAAAGATCCCATTTTATCACACTAGATGTATATATGTATCTGACCTGAAAAACCCCATTTTATCACACTAGATGTATATATGTATCTGAGCTGAAAAAACCCATTTTATCACACTAGATGTATATATGTATCTGAGCTGAAAAAACCCATTTTATCACACTAGATGTATATATGTATCTGAGCTGAAAACCCCCATTTTATCACACTAGATGTATATATATATCTGAGCTGAAAAAACATATTTTATCACACTAATCACACTAGATGTATATATGTATCTGAGCTGAAAAACCCCATTTTATCACACTAGATGTATATATGTATCTGAGCTGAAAAAACCCATTTTATCAGACTAGATGTATATATGTATCTAAGCTGAAAAAACCCATTTTATCACACTAGATGTATATATGTATCTGAGCTGAAAAACCCCATTTTATCACACTAGATGTATATATGTATCTGAGCTGGAAAAACCCATTTTATCACACTAGATGCATATATGTATCTGACCTGAAAAAACCCATTTTATCACACTAGATGTATATATGTATCTGAGCTGAAATATCCCATTTTATCACACTAGATGTATATATGTATCTAAGCTGAAAAAACCCATTTTATCACACTAGATGCATATATGTATCTGAGCTGAAAAAACCCATTTTATCACACTAGATGTATATATGTATCTGAGCTGGAAAAACCCATTTTATCACACTAGATGCATATATGTATCTGACCTGAAAAAACCCATTTTATCACACTAGGTGTATATATGTATCTGAGCTGAAAAAACCCATTTTATCACACTAGATGCATATATGTATCTGAGCTGAAAAAACCCATTTTATCACACTAGATGTATATATGTATCTAAGCTGAAAAAACCCATTTTATCACACTAGATGCATATATGTATCTGAGCTGAAAAAACCCATTTTATCACACTAGATGTATATATGTATCTAAGCTGAACAAACCCATTTTATCACACTAGATGCATATATGTATCTGAGCTGAAAAAACCCATTTTATCACACTAGATGTATATAAGTATCTGAGCTGAAAAAACCCATTTTATCACACTAGATGTATATAAGTATCTGAGCTGTGAAAACCCATTTTATCACACTAGATGTATATATGTATCTAAGCTGAAAAAACCCATGTTATCACACTAGATGCATATATGTATCTGAGCTGAAAAAACCCATTTTATCACACTAGATGCATATATGTATCTGAGCTGAAAAAAACCATTTTATCACACTAGATGTATATAAGTATCTGAGCTGAAAAAACCCATTTTATCACACTAGATGCATATATGTATCTGAGCTGAAAAAACCCATTTTATCACACTAGATGTATATATGTATCTAAGCTGAAAAAACCCATTTTATCACACTAGATGCATATATGTATCTGAGCTGAAAAACCCCATTTTATCACACTAGATGTATATATGTATCTGACCTGAAAAAACCCATTTTATCACACTAGATGTATATATGTATCTGAGCTGAAAAACCCCATTTTATCACACTAGATGTATATATGTATCTAAGCTGAAAAAACCCATTTTATCACACTAGATGCATATATGTATCTGAGCTGAAAAAACCCATTTTATCACACTAGATGTATATATGTATCTGAGCTGAAATATCCCATTTTATCACACTAGATTTATATATGTATCTAAGCTGAAAAAACCCATTTTATCACACTAGATGCATATATGTATCTGAGCTGAAAAAACCCATTTTATCACACTAGATGTATATATGTATCTGAGCTGAAATATCCCATTTTATCACACTAGATTTATATATGTATCTAAACTGAAAAAACCCATTTTATCACACTTGATGCATATATGTATCTGAGCTGAAAAAACCCATTTTATCACACTAGATGTATATATGTATCTGAGCTGAAAAACCCATTTTATCAGACTAGATGCATATATGTATCTGAGCTGAAAAAACCCATTTTATCACACTAGATGTATATAAGTATCTGAGCTGAAAAAACCCATTTTATCACACTAGATGTATATATGTATCTAAGCTGAAAAAACCCATTTTATCACACTAGATGTAAATATGTATCTGAGCTAAAAAAACCCATTTTATCACACTAGATGTATATATGTATCTGAGCTGAAAAAACCCATTTTATCGCACTAGATGTATATATGTATCTAAGCTGAAAAACCCATTTTATCACACTAGATGTATATATGTATCTGAGCTGAAAAAACCCATTTTATCACACTAGATGTATATATGTATCTAAGCTGAAAAAACCCATTTTATCACACTAGATGTATATATGTATCTGAGCTGAAAAAACCCATTTTATCGCACTAGATGTATATATGTATCTGAGCTGAAAAAACCCATTTTATCACACTAGATGTATATATGTATCTAAGCTGAAAAAACCCATTTTATCACACTAGATGTATATATGTATCTGAGCTGAAAAAACCCATTTTATCACACTAGATGTATATATGTATCTAAGCTGAAAAAACCCATTTTATCACACTAGATGTATATATGTATCTAAGCTGAAAAAACCCATTTTATCACACTAGATGTATATATGTATTTGAGCTGAAAAAACCCATTTTATCACACTAGATGTATATATGTATCTAAGCTGAAAAACCCCATTTTATCACACTAGATGTATATATGTATCTAAGCTGAAAAAACCCATTTTATCACACTAGATGTATATATGTATCTGAGGTGAAAAAACCCATTTTATCACACTAGATGTATATATGTATCTAAGCTGAAAAAACCCATTTTATCACACTAGATGTATATATGTATCTGAGCTGAAAAAAAACATTTTATCACACTAGATGCGTATATGTATCTGACCTGAAAAAACCCATTTTATCACACTAGATGTATATATGTATCTGAGCTGAAAGATCCCATTTTATCACACTAGATGTATATATGTATCTGACCTGAAAAACCCCATTTTATCACACTAGATGTATATATGTATCTGAGCTGAAAAAACCCATTTTATCACACTAGATGTATATATGTATCTGAGCTGAAAAAACCCATTTTATCACACTAGATGTATATATGTATCTGAGCTGAAAACCCCCATTTTATCACACTAGATGTATATATATATCTGAGCTGAAAAAACATATTTTATCACACTAATCACACTAGATGTATATATGTATCTGAGCTGAAAAACCCCATTTTATCACACTAGATGTATATATGTATCTGAGCTGAAAAAACCCATTTTATCAGACTAGATGTATATATGTATCTAAGCTGAAAAAACCCATTTTATCACACTAGATGTATATATGTATCTGAGCTGAAAAACCCCATTTTATCACACTAGATGTATATATGTATCTGAGCTGGAAAAACCCATTTTATCACACTAGATGCATATATGTATCTGACCTGAAAAAACCCATTTTATCACACTAGATGTATATATGTATCTGAGCTGAAATATCCCATTTTATCACACTAGATGTATATATGTATCTAAGCTGAAAAAACCCATTTTATCACACTAGATGCATATATGTATCTGAGCTGAAAAAACCCATTTTATCACACTAGATGTATATATGTATCTGAGCTGGAAAAACCCATTTTATCACACTAGATGCATATATGTATCTGACCTGAAAAAACCCATTTTATCACACTAGGTGTATATATGTATCTGAGCTGAAAAAACCCATTTTATCACACTAGATGCATATATGTATCTGAGCTGAAAAAACCCATTTTATCACACTAGATGTATATATGTATCTAAGCTGAAAAAACCCATTTTATCACACTAGATGCATATATGTATCTGAGCTGAAAAAACCCATTTTATCACACTAGATGTATATATGTATCTAAGCTGAACAAACCCATTTTATCACACTAGATGCATATATGTATCTGAGCTGAAAAAACCCATTTTATCACACTAGATGTATATAAGTATCTGAGCTGAAAAAACCCATTTTATCACACTAGATGTATATAAGTATCTGAGCTGTGAAAACCCATTTTATCACACTAGATGTATATATGTATCTAAGCTGAAAAAACCCATGTTATCACACTAGATGCATATATGTATCTGAGCTGAAAAAACCCATTTTATCACACTAGATGCATATATGTATCTGAGCTGAAAAAAACCATTTTATCACACTAGATGTATATAAGTATCTGAGCTGAAAAAACCCATTTTATCACACTAGATGCATATATGTATCTGAGCTGAAAAAACCCATTTTATCACACTAGATGTATATATGTATCTAAGCTGAAAAAACCCATTTTATCACACTAGATGCATATATGTATCTGAGCTGAAAAACCCCATTTTATCACACTAGATGTATATATGTATCTGACCTGAAAAAACCCATTTTATCACACTAGATGTATATATGTATCTGAGCTGAAAAACCCCATTTTATCACACTAGATGTATATATGTATCTAAGCTGAAAAAACCCATTTTATCACACTAGATGCATATATGTATCTGAGCTGAAAAAACCCATTTTATCACACTAGATGTATATATGTATCTGAGCTGAAATATCCCATTTTATCACACTAGATTTATATATGTATCTAAGCTGAAAAAACCCATTTTATCACACTAGATGCATATATGTATCTGAGCTGAAAAAACCCATTTTATCACACTAGATGTATATATGTATCTGAGCTGAAATATCCCATTTTATCACACTAGATTTATATATGTATCTAAACTGAAAAAACCCATTTTATCACACTTGATGCATATATGTATCTGAGCTGAAAAAACCCATTTTATCACACTAGATGTATATATGTATCTGAGCTGAAAAACCCATTTTATCAGACTAGATGCATATATGTATCTGAGCTGAAAAAACCCATTTTATCACACTAGATGTATATAAGTATCTGAGCTGAAAAAACCCATTTTATCACACTAGATGTATATATGTATCTAAGCTGAAAAAACCCATTTTATCACACTAGATGTAAATATGTATCTGAGCTAAAAAAACCCATTTTATCACACTAGATGTATATATGTATCTGAGCTGAAAAAACCCATTTTATCGCACTAGATGTATATATGTATCTAAGCTGAAAAACCCATTTTATCACACTAGATGTATATATGTATCTGAGCTGAAAAAACCCATTTTATCACACTAGATGTATATATGTATCTAAGCTGAAAAAACCCATTTTATCACACTAGATGTATATATGTATCTGAGCTGAAAAAACCCATTTTATCGCACTAGATGTATATATGTATCTGAGCTGAAAAAACCCATTTTATCACACTAGATGTATATATGTATCTAAGCTGAAAAAACCCATTTTATCACACTAGATGTATATATGTATCTGAGCTGAAAAAACCCATTTTATCACACTAGATGTATATATGTATCTAAGCTGAAAAAACCCATTTTATCACACTAGATGTATATATGTATCTAAGCTGAAAAAACCCATTTTATCACACTAGATGTATATATGTATTTGAGCTGAAAAAACCCATTTTATCACACTAGATGTATATATGTATCTAAGCTGAAAAACCCCATTTTATCACACTAGATGTATATATGTATCTAAGCTGAAAAAACCCATTTTATCACACTAGATGTATATATGTATCTGAGGTGAAAAAACCCATTTTATCACACTAGATGTATATATGTATCTAAGCTGAAAAAACCCATTTTATCACACTAGATGTATATATGTATCTGAGCTGAAAAAACCCATTTTATCACACTAGATGTAAATATGTATCTGAGCTGAAAAAACCCATTTTATCACACTAGATGTATATATGTATCTGAGCTGAAAAAACCCATTTTATCGCACTAGATGTCTATATGTATCTAAGCTGAAAAACCCATTTTATCACACTAGATGTATATATGTATCTGAGCTGAAAAAACCCATTTTATCGCACTAGATGTATATATGTATCTAAGCTGAAAAAACCCATTTTATCACACTAGATGTATATATGTATCTGAGCTGAAAAAACCCATTTTATCGCACTAGATGTATATATGTATCTAAGCTGAAAAAACCCATTTTATCACACTAGATGTATATATGTATCTAAGCTGAAAAAACCCATTTTATCACACTAGATGTATATATGTATCTGAGCTGAAAAAACCCATTTTATCACACTAGATGTATATATGTATCTAAGCTGAAAAAACCCATTTTATCACACTAGATGTATATATGTATCTAAGCTGAAAAAACCCATTTTATCACACTAGATGTATATATGTATCTGAGCTGAAAAAACCCATTTTATCGCACTAGATGTATATATGTATCTGAGCTGAAAAAACCCATTTTATCACACTAGATGTATATATGTATCTAAGCTGAAAAAACCCATTTTATCACACTAGATGTATATATGTATCTAAGCTGAAAAAACCCATTTTATCACACTAGATGTATATATGTATCTGAGCTGAAAAAACCCATTTTATCGCACTAGATGTATATATGTATCTGAGCTGAAAAAACCCATTTTATCACACTAGATGTATATATGTATCTAAGCTGAAAAAACCCATTTTATCACACTAGATGTATATATGTATCTGAGCTGAAAAAACCCATTTTATCACACTAGATGTATATATGTATCTAAGCTGAAAAAACCCATTTTATCACACTAGATGTATATATGTATCTAAGCTGAAAAAACCCATTTTATCACACTAGATGTATATATGTATTTGAGCTGAAAAAACCCATTTTATCACACTAGATGTATATATGTATCTAAGCTGAAAAACCCCATTTTATCACACTAGATGTATATATGTATCTAAGCTGAAAAAACCCATTTTATCACACTAGATGTATATATGTATCTGAGGTGAAAAAACCCATTTTATCACACTAGATGTATATATGTATCTAAGCTGAAAAAACCCATTTTATCACACTAGATGTATATATGTATCTGAGCTGAAAAAACCCATTTTATCACACTAGATGTAAATATGTATCTGAGCTGAAAAAACCCATTTTATCACACTAGATGTATATATGTATCTGAGCTGAAAAAACCCATTTTATCGCACTAGATGTCTATATGTATCTAAGCTGAAAAACCCATTTTATCACACTAGATGTATATATGTATCTGAGCTGAAAAAACCCATTTTATCGCACTAGATGTATATATGTATCTAAGCTGAAAAAACCCATTTTATCACACTAGATGTATATATGTATCTGAGCTGAAAAAACCCATTTTATCGCACTAGATGTATATATGTATCTAAGCTGAAAAAACCCATTTTATCACACTAGATGTATATATGTATCTAAGCTGAAAAAACCCATTTTATCACACTAGATGTATATATGTATCTGAGCTGAAAAAACCCATTTTATCACACTAGATGTATATATGTATCTAAGCTGAAAAAACCCATTTTATCACACTAGATGTATATATGTATCTAAGCTGAAAAAACCCATTTTATCACACTAGATGTATATATGTATCTGAGCTGAAAAAACCCATTTTATCGCACTAGATGTATATATGTATCTAAGCTGAAAAAACCCATTTTATCACACTAGATGTATATATGTATCTAAGCTGAAAAAACCCATTTTATCACACTAGATGTATATATGTATCTGAGCTGAAAAAACCCATTTTATCACACTAGATGTATATATGTATCTAAGCTGAAAAAACCCATTTTATCACACTAGATGTATATATGTATCTAAGCTGAAAAAACCCATTTTATCACACTAGATGTATATATGTATCTAAGCTGAAAAACCCATTTTATCCCACTAGATGTATATATGTATCTAAGCTGAAAAAACCCATTTTATCACACTAGATGTAGATAAGTATCTAAGCTGAAAAAACCCATTTTATCACACTAGTTGTATATATGTATCTGAGCTGAAAAAAACCCATTTTATCGCACTAGATGTATATATGTATCTAAGCTGAAAAAACCCATTTTATCACACTAGATGTATATATGTATCTAAGCTGAAAAAACCCATTTTATCACACTAGATGTATATATGTATCTGAGCTGAAAAAACCCATTTTATCACACTAGATGTATATATGTATCTAAGCTGAAAAAACCCATTTTATCGCATTAGATGTATATATGTATCTAAGCTGAAAAAACCCATTTTATCACACTAGATGTATATATGTATCTAAGCTGAAAAAACCCATTTTATCACACTAGATGTATATATGTATCTGAGCTGAAAAAACCCATTTTATCACACTAGATGTATATATGTATCTGAGCTGAAAAAACCCATTTTATCACACTAGATGTATATATGTATCTAAGCTGAAAAAACCCATTTTATCACACTAGATGTATATATGTATCTAAGCTGAAAAACCCCATTTTATCACACTAGATGTATATATGTATCTGAGCTGAAAAAACCCATTTTATCACACTAGATGTATATATGTATCTAAGCTGAAAAAACCCATTTTATCACACTAGATGTATATATGTATCTAAGCTGAAAAAACCCATTTTATCACACTAGATGTATATATGTATCTAAGCTGAAAAAACCCATTTTATCACACTAGATGTATATATGTATCTAAGCTGAAAAAACCCATTTTATCACACTAGATGTATATATGTATCTGACCTGAAAAACCCCATTTTATCACACTAGATGTATATATGTATCTGAGCTGAAATATCCCATTTTATCACACTAGATGTATATATGTATCTGATCTGAAATATCCCATTTTATCACACTAGATGTGTATGTGTATCTGAGCTGAAATATTAATGCTAGAGCACTACTACTAATAGAGAAATAACTAATAGAGCAATTAATGAATTATGTAAAAGTGGAGAAACATTGTTAAAGTGGAAAAACTTTTAGTGTTTCGATCCCAGTGACATTTGATGGCAGACATCATGACAATGGTCGATTACATATCAAAGATATCATGATATTGCAATGACATTACAATTGTGTGTCTCCACTTGATATTGAATTAAACTCAAAATATGTGTTGTCTTAAAATTGCCTAATAATCCATAATATTTTGAAAAAATGAAAATTCATTCATTATAAAAAAATTAATTAATTTTTCTTAATTTTTGTTTCATTTTTTCTTAATTTTTGTTTCATAAAAATCTAAATTAATATAAAAAATATCCTTTAAAATTCTACACCTTTTGCAATATTAATTGAAATTTAGAACTTCTGTTCGAAATTGAGAAATTATTAATAGATATTCCGAATGACCAATTGAAATTTATACATATATCATCCCTTGAAAATTAGATTTTCCATTTAAAATAGAGAATCTATCACATAAAATTTAGAAAATATCATTTGAAGTACAGAAAATTTCAATTGAAATTCAGTAAACATCAATCTTAATTCAGAAAATATAGTTCACTCGTTTCTGTCTACACACAACTACAATTAGCTGCCTAAAGCAAAATATTCCTAATGGAGAATGCACCTTCTGATGGGCCATCTATTGACAAATAGTTACAACTCATGTTCTTTCTTTAACAAATTAATTTCTTTGCTGTATTCTCTCCATTAGACATACACACTTAAATTTTTTAAAGAAATAACATTCGTTGCAACTATTTGTCAGTACATGACACATCAGGAAGTGCATTCTCTCCATTAGGCATATTCAGCTGCAGAGCTAGTCCCCATTAGCCGGAACAAAATTGAGTATTTGACAAAAACTATGCTTTAAATTGTGTTATTTGTGCATTACATGTTTAAAAAAACTAGTGAAAATGTAAAGGTGCCTCTAAATTGCCCATACAAATTTAGTACAATTTCATAGCAGCGACTGATACATAACATATTTTCTCATATTTTTTCACCTTAAAAATTTTTTTTTACCTCTGCATTTTTTTTCCAACAAAAAAGTTCTTTTCACATCTAAACAAGTTTTTCATCTCAAAAAATTTTTTCACCTACAAAAGTTTTTTTTATATTATTTGTATCAAAAACTAAAGAGAACATCTTTTTAGGATATTGGTGGAGGGTATTCAAAGATTCGGCACAACCGAGTTTAGCCCTTTTTTAATAGTTTTTATTTTCGTTATTTGAAATATATGTCACTAGAAAGCTGTTTCAAGAATCTGTAAGCTTGCATCTAAAAATATTTTATTAACCCATTAGGGGCCAGTACTAAAAAAACAAATTCTTTACCTCACTTTTTGGATAAACCTACTTAAGTTTAATGTGTTTATATTTTTTTGGTAAACTCAGATGATAGACAAGGCTTCAGTCTTTTTTTAAGGTATAAAACTGCTCATTAACCCTTCAAAGACCGGAGACATTTAAATTATGCTTACATTTTATTTTCCACAAACTTTTTTAAAGCTTAAGTTATTGAATAAGATAAGTTGAATAAAGGTTAGTTGCATAAAAGTAAGGTTGGATCAACCGGATCTCTGAAAAAAAAATCATATGAGACAAACTCTAATATGCCTTTGTCATTTTACAAACCATATATGATTATAGATTTTCGAACTTAATCGTCTTCATTTTCTTCTTCCAACTAAATATTCTCTAGTCCAAACATTTTCATCACCTTCTAATGTGTCTGAAAAGTCAATACCAGGTGTTTCGAAAAGGGCAATGACTTCTCTGGGCAGGCCCTTCTTTTTGTTGATTTTTTTTCGTTTTGTTAAACTTAGGGTGGACATTAGTGGGTCTGAAGAATCCAATACTCTATTAAAAACGTCTGTCATGTTATCCAATCGGCTACATTTCCTTGCATGCGATCTCCTGTCGCTTTTTCACAGCTTGTTTCTCGCTTCTGATGCATTTTCTCCTAGAACTCCAACAGGAAGTATGCAAGTATCCATTATTTGGTGTCCATGTACCAAAATTTTGTGCACAGTTGGAGACATTGGATACCAAGAATACTTTTCAAAATACATATTGAATGTTTGGGCACAAAAGTTTTTGAATTTTTCTGTATCAATCTTATATTCACAAGAGATGGCAATCAATATAATATAAAAGTGTTTGAAAATATTTAAATCGAAATTTAAAATGGAAGATACATTACTAAATTCTCTTCTTGCAGTATTTCCATCGTTGCTATTTCCACTGCCATTTTGTTTGGGTTTGTCTACATTGAGACCCATTTCCGTCCACAACCTTTCTTGAAGGTACTGTTTTTGCAAAGAGAATTTGACATTGTCACCATTTTTAACACGCCATATCTCTAATTCCGTTCTATACGAGATTTTTAATACAAATTCAAAAAATCTTATCCATGCATATAAAGGGCTTACGCCATATTTAAGATTATTTGGTTTAACGCCAAAGATTTTTGAGTTGAAGTCATTGGTTTTTAACAGTTGATTTGGCTTAGCACCACATAGTGGACAGGATTGGCATGAGTTGGTACCAGTTAAAATATACAGAACTTTACCATCTATAAGATGTTTTTGCCCTTGTGTACATAGATGTGTTCTTGGATGTTTTTAATTTGAATATTTAACTTACTATTTTAACTTAAAAAAAGTTCAGTAGTTTCTTTTATAAATTCCATTTTAAGAGGCCGACAGAATCTGACAGACTGTGGAGAGTTATTTAGCCAAATAACTCTATTTAGCTCATCTATTAATTTCAATGGAACTATGGTTGTCACAAATAGTGAATGGTCTAGTCCAATATGTTTACCTAATTCAAAACGTTGTTTATATGAACTCTGTCCTGTCGAACCATCGAACCCATAACTTACAATTAATTTGCAATGTGTTGGTACAGCAACATCAAGAACGTCCTTCTGCATTTCAAGTATGCGATCAGCTGTATGGTCCAGTAAATTTTGCACAATTACTTCTGTTTTAGTATCACAATAGCTGATTTCCTTAGGTCTGCATTTCAATTTTGATTTTACAATCTCGGAGTAAGGAGAATAAATGTCACATCCGTGCTGCTTATTTAATGCTTTGATGTTAATGTATTGCTGCTTTGTAAAGCCATTTTCAATTAAAAAAGATAATGCCTCATCAGCACTTATTGGCAACGGATCACTTCTTTCCAGTTTCCTTATAATTCCTGTTATATTCTCGTTTCTAACAGCATTTTTCAACACAAATGCAGTTTGTTTTTCGTTTGATTTTTTAGCTGAAACGGAAGCAGCGTGCAATAAAAGAGGTGTTGAATATTTTTGTTCTGCGGCAAGCTCATATGCTAACTTTCTCTTCAAACGACGCCCTGCATCAGTATAGTCTAAATGCCTCCGACCTCGCTTATTATCGGGCAAGCCGCAATCACTTATTTTAATAGTTATATTGGATGCAAGCCAACGGTAGTGTTTTTTTTTTTAAATCGTTAAAGCATTCGATTGCATTTTGGCAAATTTAAATTTATGAAAGCAATAAATTGCTTGACTTTTTGTTTAATTAACTGATGTTGCTCATCTGATAAATTTTGTTGTGTAATATTCTCCAAAATAAACTATTTTACACTATCTGCTTGTCGATTTTTGCTGCTCCAAACTTCAAGCAGTGTTGAATGGCAAAACTCGTATGAAACTACAAAATTAAGTTTTTTCCAAAAAGGAACAAAAAGGGCCAAAAAGTGTTGATGATGCTTGATTATATACAGTTTGATTAATAACTTTTTTCAGAAATATTGCAAATACCTTTCTATACACAGAAGTTATATTCCACACAACACACGTAGTTAGTTTTTACCTATAATAACACACCAACAACACACTGAATTACTAGACAATAACACACAACTATTTTTTAAACTACAGGTTTGTTGAGAAGTTCCTGTGCTCACCAAGAGATGGCACTGCTAGCTCCAAACTTCTTTTTTTTCTCAAGTTGGTAAAACTGTCCTGAGAACACATGCAAAGTTGCAAGTCATTCTGTCAATTCTTTCTTTGTTTACAAGCCATTTGAAGTTGACGTGTCATTGATTTTTTTTAATATGGAAAAAAATTGAATATTCTGCAGTCATTAGATTCTTTGTTTTGAAGGGTTTAAAAGCAAAGGAAATTTATGAACAATTGTTAGAAGTGTATAAGGAGTCCTCACCTTCAAAACGCACCGTTGAATTTTAGGCTGGTGAATTTAAACGTGGTCGTACTTGTCTTAAAGACGATCCACGCGAAGGACAACCAAATACTGCAACCAGAGCAGAAATCATTGAGCAGGTACATAATATGGTTAGTGAAGATCCAAGTTTGACTAAGCGTGAAATTGCTAATGACATAGGCATCTCAGACGAACGAGTACTCCATATTTTACATGAAGAATTACGTATGAAAAAACTGTTTGGAAAGTTAGTGCCGCACACATTAACAATTCAACAAAAACTGGATCGAAAACAAATTTCTCAGCAAAATTTGGAGCGTTTTAAGCCGAATAAAACCGACTTCCTGTGTCATTTCATAACTATGGGTAAGACTTGGATCTACCACCATGATCCTAAATTGAAACAAGAACGTTTACAGTGGACTGAAGCTGGTTGTTCAGCTCCAAAGCAGGTGAAGTCACAACGATCAGCAAAGAAGGTTATGGCATCAGTTTTTTGGGATGCAAAAGAAATTTCGTTGATTGATTATCTTCAGAAAGGTAAAAGAATCAACTCTGAATATTATTGCAGCCTTTTGAATCAGCTGGATGAAAAAATTCGTGAGAAAAGACCTGGATTAAAGAAGAAAAAAATCATTTTTCATCAAGACAATGCACCTGCTCACAAAAGTGTTTTGACGATGGCTAAATTCAAAGAATAAAAGTACGAATTGCTTGAACATCCACCGTATTCTCGTCAGAAATCTCAAAAAATTCCTTCGTGGAAAGCATTTTTTGTCGAGTGAAGAGGCCATAGCAGCCGTAGATGGTTATTTTGCATACCCGTTAGATTATACGAATTCAAAAAACTAAAGCAGATTTTAAATTAAAAAAAAAAATTGAATTTATGCCAAAAATATTAACATTTTACCCATAGTGCAATGGCATACTTTCATTTTGCGTTAGGCCCTAATACCGTCTTTTTTAGTATAAACATTCATAATTCATTTTCATTTTCTCTGTCGTACATAAATTTTATTGTCAACTCTCGGTTTGAGTATTAATTACATAGCTTTTATATATTTTCTAATTTTTCGCCAAATTTAATGGATTTGATTGTTTAGATCTTTATGCAATATTTTCTAATTACACAAGTTTTTAACGTTATTTACTAGCGTGCATATCAACCATTACAACTTTCTTAAATTAATGTTAAGGAAATTCTGTAAGTTTTGTGTTTTATAATAGAACACAAAATTAGTAAAACTTTACAATCTTGATTCTGACATCATTATCGTCTTCTACATAATTAACGTGGTAAAGTTTAGTTGAAGATTTAATGATATTTTAGGCAAACGACAGATGTCTGAAATAAGAAATTCAACTAATAGTTAGTAAGTCGGATGTACACATAACATTTTAGAAATTAAGATTATTTCCTGGAAAACATTTCATTCATATTCATAATCAATATACATATTAAGTTCGAAGTATAAACATTAGAGTGCCTCAGCAAAAAGGATTTGAAGCATCCAACTCTATATGAATCCAGAGATGATTTATGATGATATCCAAAATATTTCTGCTGTTGTGAATCTCGAAGTAGGTAATTCAGTTTGCCCGGATGGTATGTTGGCACTGGTACTGAAACAGTGCTCTTCGACGATATCCCATCCATTGGCTCTAGATAATTTGTGGCATAAAGCACTCGTGTCAAAGCTTATTGCCTTTGGTGTCGGTAATGGCCTCTTGAAATAAACTGAGTTTTTTCAAGAATCGCACTTTCTGGGTTGTTGTAGATGGGGTCTTCTCCAATGAGTTTCAGTTGAATTCAGGGCTACCTAAAGGTTCCTTTCTATATTCTCTCCTTTTTCATATCTTTCAAAACGACTTTCTCGGTCAGATTTCGAATCGTATCTACTATTTTGTAGATGGCAGCAACATTTCCCAATCATATTCCTTCGATCATAGGTCAAGCCTTGTAGAGGTTAGGGGAAAAGGCAGATAATGAATGATACACTCAATCAGGACCAAATGAAAATCTCCGAGTGGGGTCATGGGATTGGGGTCGAATTTAATGTATCTTGCATACATAGGGCCTGGGGGAACCAATACTATCTGTATACATGGATGGTCTTAATATTGGGGAATTCGAAGCTCTTAATGTTTTGAGCATAACAATTCAGTGTGACGTTCGTTTGAATAAGCTTGTATTTAAAGTGTCAAACGAGATATTCAAGTGTCTTGACTTTCTTAAACGGTGCAAGAACAACTTCACTTCTTCTGATCTCCTTACTATTTATATAAGAAGGACGTCGGTTATCATCAATGACGTTAGGGTATCCAGCTTATTGACTCATTGGAGCATCTTAGGAATGTGAGATGTGTAATACTGTTTTAACGATTCTGCAATGAGAAGTGTTCTGCTGTGATAAGTGAACTTATCCCTAGGGCTTGTGTTTTTATTCACAACAAACATTTGTCCAGTAGATCTCATCCGTATGTATGTTTTCCAGTGAAACGAACAACGCTTTTCAGAGAAAATTCGTTCATTCAAGTCTACAAACACTACTCCCTATTTACTCCTTCCTAAAAACTATTTTGTTGATGTGAACACAATTCAGTACTTTAGTAAGGGGAATCCCCTGAGTGTATGTCTACTGTTAAAACACCCGAAAGGGTCTATCGAAGTCAATTCTATATGTAGAGTAGTCAGATTGTAGTCTGAACTCCTGAGATAGCTGTTTGAAAAGTTCCGTACTGCTACCTCCTTTACATGTGTGGTAGGTGCCTTTTACCATACAATACAGACGTTAGTGGTAATATACATCCCCAACACCTTTTTTGGACTACACTCCCCTTCTTGAATTAAATAAAATCCTGCAGGAGTTGAAAACAACCAGTGCCTTTCTAACCCAATCTTAGGAATAAATACCACCTAAACATTTCTCCAGGTGACAGGAACGTATGTAGCTAAGAGAGAGACTAAGTTTATATATCTCCTAGGGAGTGATCAGAGCCTGAGTAACAATGCGGGGTAATTTTATCATTTTCAACCTCATGTTGAGCCCCCTGTGCGAGATAGTGACAAACAATTTTTAAACTGGCAACATCAGTCCACCCAAGGAAATGAGTATTGAATAAGGTACAATTGGCAGACTCACGATCACTAACCAAAAATTACAATCACGGAAGAATTTTCTTTGGTAATTTAAATTTTCGCTCACGAAATAATCACGCTCAAGAAAAAACAGTCTTGCTGCATTACATGTAAAAAAACGAGTAAAAGGAATAATCACGAAATATCCCAAAAAAAAATTAACTCAAGACTCCGACCTGCGGTCCCTTATCCCGTTTCCCCTGTAGGCAGATTTTCATTTAAATTTAGCAAAATATTTGACAAAAAGTTACTTTGGCTGTTTATTTATTTATTTTTTTATTTTTATTTTTTTTTTTTCTTTTTTTGAGCGGTTTAGAACGAACTGTTATTGTAACAGTCCAAATGTATTATGAATTTTCATAAAACATGAGTATTTTTACTTTCGCGAATGATGCACAACGCATTTGTTTAAAACCCCTAAAAATGAGGCACACTAATAAAAAGTTTAATGTGTTAAATTTTCTTATACCCGACACATAAATAAATCATTAAGAAAACCAATTAACTTGTTATTTTTCATGAATTTAATTAGAATTACCAGAAGAAAACTATAAATAAGTTCCAAGTCAATTAACTATGAAACACATTACACAAAGTAAATATTACACTTATATAATAGTCATTTAATTTAAAACAAATATTTTGGGAATTTATTACAATAATTTACCAAAAGTTTCCATAATAAACTTAAATTAATGTTTGATTTTAGTTATGTTTTAATTGTAATACATTTTGGATAATAAGATTTACTGAATGTCACGTTAATCAACAGTTAGATTTAAATTCTATATGGAAATTAGCAACAAATGTCTCAGTTAAAATCTTAAGTAGTAGCCAACGGAACATTGTTAAAATTAAGCTAAATCGTTTTAATGAATTTTAGAAAATTTTAAAAAAGAAAAGAGATTCGTTGCGATAAACGGATTTGATGTCAACCGAATTTTAGTAGTTACTTGCACTATTCGGCCTTATTGCATATGTTTTTGTGATAAGAAAAGTTCTTAAGTCTAAACAAATTTTTTATAGCAAAAAATTTTAAGAGTCTAAAGGAGTTTCTGTAGCAAAAACTTAATAGATAAATATCCTTAAAATCCGATAGTTTTTCTGAAGATTTTTCTATAAAAAAGTCTATAGAATCTGATAATTTTTCTTAAAAAAAAATCCATAAGAGGACTTTTCTATTAAAAAAAAGTCCTACGTCCTTTATGTTTTTTCTGTAGTAAAAAATCGTCTGTGTCTGAGGTTTTTTCTATAGGAAACAATCTTCAGAAACTGTGGTTTTACTGTAGGAAATAGTCTTACTTAGAAATGAAAAAGTATTCAGAATTTGTAGTTTTTCTTTAAAATCTTAAATTTTTTCTACAGGAATAAGTCCTTAGAAATCATTCCTAAGATTACTTTCTTATCCAAAAGTCCTTCGAATCTGAGAATTTTTTTATTAAAATTCTCTATATAGGTTTTCTCTATAAGAGATAGTCATCAATGCCAGTGGTTTTTCTATAGGAAAATGTCCTCTAGAATCTTGCTAAAGGTAAAAGTCCTCATGAGAGGTTTTTGAAGTAAAAAGTACTTACATTCTGAGTGGTTTTCTATAGAAAAAAGTCATTGAAAT
Source organism: Eustalomyia histrio (assembly GCA_949748255.1). Taxonomy (NCBI): domain Eukaryota; kingdom Metazoa; phylum Arthropoda; class Insecta; order Diptera; family Anthomyiidae; genus Eustalomyia; species Eustalomyia histrio. The sequence goes on from OX456527.1 coordinate 49,024,931, forward strand.
CTGAGTCGCTATTATTACCCAGCAAAAACAAGGGGTTTAACTACTTACTAGCCTATTTACTCGCTTAATTACTTTTGTTCGTGATGTCCCAAAAGTAATGAGTGGTCATTACCTTCTCACTTACAAAAAACACAATGTAATGGGTGGTCATTACACTCTCGCTTACGAACAGCCAAAAAATAATGAGTACCCATTACTTTTTGGACATCGCGAACAAAAGTAATTAAGCGAGTAAATAGCCTGGTAAGTAGTTGATACAATGTTTTTGCTGGGTATTTTACAGAAAGAAGTCCTCAAATTTTGAGGTTCTTTCTGAAAGTTTTTAAAGGTAATTTATATTTGAAAAAGCTTGCAAATTATGAATATTTTTCTTAATTACAAGTTCTTATAACCTTAAGATTTATATACATAGGAATTATTCTTAGAATGTAGACTTTCTTTTATAGGATAATTGCACGACAATATTTAATTTAATTAAAATGTACTAAAAGGTTTTGTAACCATTAATAGTCAAATGCATAATCATTTTGTGGCATTTTTATAATAGCCTTATAAAACCAATTAACCATATAATGCTCTAATTACAATATTGACACTAAACATCAATAAATGTTGACGAAATTAGTTATGTGTACTAACTACTATGAGTGTATCAAAAAAATGTTTAGCTAGTTTTTGAGTTAAAGAGATATTCGCAATTTTTTTCCAGACGATATCCTGTAAATCCTGGTGCAAAAGTATTCTACAAGTAGAGACTCCAAACTAGTATTGTGAATATCCATTATGTATGCTGAGACATAAATACATTTTTGACGATTTTTTAAATGTGTTTTTATATTTCAAAAGTAAATTATTTTAAATGTTCGAAATATTGACTAAATACTTCTGTATTGAAAACCGTTCGTTGTACAATAAAAGTGTGAAGGGAAAAAAGTAGATAATTATAATTTCTTTAATTATAATTTCTTTTAAGCCAAAAACTACTTAATATTTGAATACCGCATTTGAGCGGCGCGGCCATTAGAGGGTTAACATGTAAAACAATGTCAAAACTCTAATATTAGATATAGATAATGTACTGATTTTGTTTTATGTATAAAAGGTTTAATATTTAAACTTTTCCTAAAATTTTGAATATGACAAATTTTTTTTTATAATATTGTATTGCTTCTGCTGGTATAATGGTTGGCGTGTTGTACTGAACGCTGCGGGTTTAATCCCAAGCGTTGGATCAACAGGGCTATGAATTAAAAAGCTTCAACAATTTCGCCAATTCTCCATCAGATGGCGTGCAAAAACTGTTATAAGATTTATCATCTCGGGCATATTTTAAGCCTTTCATCTTCACTACCTTTCCTCTCTCCTCTATCCCCTTTCAAAAGAAAGCAACACAATAACACGGTTCAACACAAAAAAAATATGGGGTTCCGACGATTGAATCTTGTTAAGGAGACCAAAAAAAATATACGTATGTCGTCATTTTGATAGATCACATCGGAATTTCATTTTAGAGGCCTTTAAAGTTTCCCAGCTCTGACCTGTTCTTGCAGCATATCGGTATTTAAAACTATGTTTTCTTTACATCTGAGGTGTAGGGTATGTTCAGTAACTTTGTAGATAATGGTATGGAAATTATTTTTTTAGGATGACTTCATATTATGTAGGTGATCCCAAAATCTGTCTTATAATATGCAGGTCATCCCAAAATCTGACTAGAAATCTGATGAGCAATCTTGAATTTGATAGGTTTTTGGTATTTGTGTTAAGTTTTGGGTTTTGGTGTGTTCTGACATATATAGTAGAATTATATTTTGCCAACATTTTTGTCGAACATTTCATCCCCACCCTTCCCCTTTTTCGGGGTGTATTTTACAATTTGTTAGGGTAAAGCCGAAAAATACCGTTATGAGGGGAGTTAGAGGGTTAATATATTCTACAAAAATATTTGCCATATCATTATCTACAAAGTTGCTGAACATACCCTACACCTCAGATGTAAATGAAAACATAGTTCTATATACCGATATTCTGCAAGAACAGGCCAGAGCTGGGAAACTTTAACCGCCTCTAAAATGAAATTCCAATGTGATCTATATATAAAATGCTGACACACGTATATTTGTGTTTTTGGTCTCCTTAACAAGAATCAATCGTCGGAATCACGTAATTTTGGAAAAATTTTTAAATTGTTGTACAGTGTATTTAGTAGGAAAACTTTTCTTCCCTTGAAAAAATATGTAAAAAACATTAATCAATCCATTTGATGACTTTATGCAAGAACAGTCCTTAGTTCCTCCATATTTTTTATCTTCATCCTTTACATATGCATTTTTTTGTTAATTAAAAGTTTAAATTTGTCAGTTTAAAATACCAACATGCCACCAATACCAATCCGGCATTAAATTAACATGAAAAACATCGACGTTAACGAAAAATTTGTAGACAGCTTGAAAATATTTTTGTGGTAACATCTTAACATCTTAAAACACAAAGTTGCACACAATTAGTTGTATAAATAAATATTCGCATAAAAAACATAACCAGATTAAATGCTGGATTAACTGTTAATAGGACACATTTAAATATGATTTAATCGACTTGCTTTATGCTACAGTAAGCAGTTAAGCAGTTAATCCGACTTTTAATAGATTAACTTTTCTGTGTAAATTGGTTATAAGAGATGAATAAGACTCCATATTCAAAGTTCATATTAGCCTTGTTGTCATTTTAACAGTAAACTTAAGCCATTTATATGATATACTGTGAACGTCAAAAGAAACTGTACACATTAGTCTTTTATGTTTTTAACTTTATTTTACTAAATTGTTTTATCTATTTTGACTATTTTACAGCGAGTTTATCAAGTATTAAGTAAGTTAGTTTTTGGCTAACTAATTATTTTTTATTATAGCAATTACTTGACATCTTTAGGAAGCATAATTTACTACCCTTTCTGCCTTTAAACTTTTCCGTGCGAGATGGATGTAAAGTCAAAATTTCTTAAATTTTCAAAAAATTAATTTTTAAAACAGTAAAATTATTGAAAAAAAAATCACCAAAAAATATATTTACGCTCTGACAAACATTATTGTTAATGGCAAATAAAATTAAAAGTCTCTACTTGCAAAGTAAGTTATCTTTTTGATCCAGGACACTGTAAGAGCACATTTTGCGAACATCAATTTAACTCAAAAAAAAGTTAACAGGTTTTTTTTTAAATAAAGCACAGCTATTACACCTTTAGACTTTGTAGTAAGCTGAATTAATGTCGATAAAATTTGAAATGTTTAGTGTCAATTTCGCTAAATATCGGCATTTTTAAAAAGCGAAAATCACTGTAACGTCTAAAACAATAACACTAGATCAACAGTTTTCGGTATATAATTTCATTTTACCGATAGTGTTATATATGGGCAAATCCTGTGTGACGAACTCTGCATTCTTGATCTTTTAAAAGAAATAACTTCAACTTACATATAGTGCTTAGTGGAATTTAAGTGTACTTTCGAATGGCATAAAATTTAATTTTTAACAGGTATTTGCTTCGAAATAATTAACCACAAAGTGTTGTGACACACGCTACAAATAATGGAAGTAACTTTGAAAGTTAAATTATGTTTTAGTAATTTTTAAGGAATTTTGCATTGTAAAGTACACAAAATCAAATACCTAAAAGAAATATGAATATAAGCACAGTAAAAAGTTTTGGTTTAATTTGTACACTTAGCGGTGTTCATTGTAAACTTCTTTGGAATTAAATTTAAAATTAATACCTAAATAGTTTATATGTGAAACCATATGGTATAAATTTAAATACTTAAGGAAATTGTTTTTACACCATAAAAATTGCGAGTTTTTAATGACTACTTGGAATAGAAATAACACCAAAAAAATTAATAAAAATTATTCCTCTTAGTTTACAAATAACACCGAAACAGGCATCCGAAATTTTTTGTTATTACTATTGATTTAATTTTAATGCCAAAAAGGAATTAAATTTCTCTCTTAAAATAATTTTATTCCTTCAAGTTTAAAAAGAACACCTAAAAAGAATTAAATGCATGTGTAAAGTTCTATCTCATAAACTAGCTTGTTTTGGTCTAAAACTCTCTTTTTCTTTTTCTCTATTTCTTACAATTAATACCGAGGAAGGTGTTAAAGTTATCTTTTTTGCAACCACGCGGTTTAAAAGTTGAAAAGTCATTAAAAAGAAAAGTGTAAAAATGTTCGTGAAAGTAAAAATTGCTGGAAATTTTCAATTGTAAAAATTGTTGACCCACAAAGTGAGAATTTCACTTCAAATAGAATCGTAATTACAAGTAAGTATTGAATACTTTTATAATACAGTTATATACTTTTATAATGCAGTTAAATACTTTTATTGTTTTTTTCACTTTAGTTGTAAACAAGCTGAACATCGACGTAGAAGGCAGAGAACTGCAATTTAGAGATCGGGACGTTGCCGTAATTGATTTCGATTGATTTATTAACACCAGATATTTTAGAGTAAGGCTAATATTAAATACTTTATTATAAAAAAATAAATTACAAAACTCAAAATTAAATTTGTTTTATTTATTTTCAGTGAAATTTTAAATAAAGGCTGTTAATTTTAGTCCTACCTAGATTAAAATCAACACCCGTTTAGTATACAATTCATTCCGTATGGTATAAAAAATAACACCTAAAGGGTGTTAGTTTCAGTTCTGCTTAACTTAAAAACAACAGCCATTTAGTACAAAATTCATTCCGTTGGGTCTTAAAAATAATACCTATTCAAGAATTCAATATATTCCTTACTTATTTAATTTAATACCAATCCAATTCTTGGGTGGGTGTAGAGTCTAATACATACCCAGCAAAATAAAATGGATATTTTTCATTACGAATCACTTTTTCAGAACATCCAAAGAAGTTAATAGTGCAAACTTTTCGATTTGTAAGAAGTAGTTTTAAGCAACATCCAAAATTTTGATATTAACCCCTACTAGTAAAAAAACAATTATTTAGTTGATCCATAAATGATTAATTCCTGCAGTCATTAATTGACTTATTGAAAACATATTTTGCATACCAGTGATATCCACTTTATACTGGTCGGAATAATAACACTGTCCAACAGCATTTTTGGAACAGAATAGCGACCCTATAATTCTGAAAGGGTATGTTGAGTAGATCATTTTTGTAGAACAAACTTATGGTCCAGCACGTCTGAGTATTTTTTTAAAGTGGGTCAAAGTTTTCATTTTTTTGTCGAAGGGAGCATTATACTATATGAAAAAGTGCTGTAAGTTAATGTCTGAGAGAATTCTTATGGTCAGAGTTGTATTATGGAATTGTATGAGAATTATTTTTGTGGAAGATCTTAACCCTCTAACTGGTCTCTTTATCGGTCAATTTGACCCTTTTTTCGAGAAAATTGAAAAATATCCTTTAAAAAAGGACATTTAAGGATTAAAATATTCTACGAAAATGTTTGCCGGAAAATTTCAGTGGGGGTCACCAAATACACCATTGCTGTAAATAAAGGTCTTTACGATTAATTGGCAAAATTACACGCCAACTTCTATAAAAAAATTATAATTTTGTTTAAATAGTGGTTTATTATAGTATGTACATATTTATTTTTTTGCTTCACATTTTCGAGTAAAAGGGAATTGGGAAATAGCAGTAGTATGACAATGGATTAAAGATTAAACTTAATATGCTTTCCTGTATTTAGCTTGACTTGAATGTTCCGATGGGTCAAGGTTTCTGTACAAGCACCATACGTATCCAGCAAGCATTACACTTTGGGATTTCCCTTTGAATCTTTCTTCCAATACATTTATATCCTGATGAAACCTTTTACCGTGTTCATCTGAAACCGCTTCAAGGTTTTCTTTAAAAAAATTAAGATGAGAGTGCAGAAAATGTAGCTTTAGTGACATCTTAACGCCAATATTGTTAAAACCGATTAGCATGCTTTCAATATTTTCTGCATAGTTTTGTGCTTTTGAGTTTCCAAGAAATTCTGATATAACCAGCTGCATAAAGTCAAATGCTGTCTTTTGTATATCCGACAGATGACCATAAAATTCTTCATCTTGTAATAATTTTCTTATATCGGGTCCAACGAGTATTCCTAGAAAAGGTAATTTAAATTAAATGAAATAAATTATTTCTTAAAACCGTATTTGACCTTCTTTTAATTTTGCTGCAGATAATCTGGGGAAAATTGTTTGAATGCGTTTGAAAGCATTTCCTTGTGTATTTAAGCTTTTAATAAATTTTTTCACCACGCCCAACTTAATATGCAGCGGTGGAAGTATGACCTTATCTTTAGGGACAAGGGATTCATGGATTACATTTAAAGTCACCAATAGTATTTTCTTTATGTTCTTCGAAATATTTAATATGATAATGGCTGCTGGTAGCACGTGAATCCCATTTACAAAGAAAGCACATATATTTTGTGTATCCTGTTTGCATTCCAGTCAATATTGCAATCATTTTGAAGTCTGCGCATACTTCCCATTTATATTTAAAGTATTCAGTTATATTTAAGAGATTTGAAATATTTGCGTATGTTTCCTCCTTTTTTGTGGAATACGCAACCGGTATTGATGGATGCTGATTTCCATTGTGCAGTAAAACTGCTTTTAAGCTGTATTTTGAACTATCTATAAATAGTCGCCAAGCGGAAGAGTCCAGTGGAAGCTTTAGATATTTTAGAACCTTTTCAATACTGCAACAGTATACAAGTTCTTCTGATTTTTTAAAATAACTTTACAGATCGGCGTGTCTTTTTCTTGGAAATGTAACTTTTACATCGGCTTTTATCAAATTCCTGTTTTTCAATCTGGAACATATTTCAGCTTTCTCTTTTGTTAGTCCTAAATCTCTTACAAGATCTTCAAAATAAGCTTGGTCTATCAAATTAGGACATATGTTTAAACCATCAAGAGGCAAGTAACTTATATCTGATATGTTTTCAACCGCCGCTGTTATTTCTGTATTGGCGACTGTCATATTGGCCGAAAATGTATGTGTAGGCGGTTGAGACACCGGAACACCTCCACAGCGCACTTCTGGTAAAATGACATTATTTGTTGCTTCGTATGTCATTATCGCGCAGTGCCTTTGGCTTCTACCAAATTTGTAATTTACGCAGAAATAGCATGTATCTGATTTGTAATCTTTAGGTTCAATCCATGTAATAGGCGCAGAAAATGGCAGCGCCTTAGTACCGCCTTTGTACCAGGTCAAAAGACCACTTTCGCAAGTAGTACATACGGTTTTTGGTATCCAAGCTTCAGATAAAAATCGTATTCCAAAGAAAAGAAAATATTAATCTTCAGTTGTAGGGAATATCTTTCTTCTGCTTTGATGGTGCGTAAAATGTCCACAAATAAAACAAAACCAATCTCTTAATTTGCAAACAGAATCCGCCATGCTTATTTAAGCTTTAATATTTATTTTTTTATATTAATTTTAGTAAAAATCACACCCGATATGTACTGCTTAGTAGCTCAATTATGAAATTTTCCGGCAAACATTTTAATCCTTAAATGTCCTTTTTTAAAGGATATTTTTTGATTTTCTCGAAAAAAGGGTCAAATTGACCCATAAAGAGACCAGTTAGAGGGTTAATTTCTTCCACAAAAATAATCCTCATACAATTCCATAATACAACTCTGACCATAAGAATTCTCTCAGACATTAACTTACAGCACTTTTTCATATAGTATAATGCTCCCTTCGACCAAAAAATGAAAACTTTGACCCACTGTAAAAAAAAATCAGACCATTAGTTTGTTCTACAAAAATTATCTACTCAACATACCCTTTCAGAATTATGGGGTCGCTATTCTGTTCCATTCAAAAAGTCTTAATTTCTTGGACAGTGTAATTCTTGGCGTGTTTTTAATCACATTTTTAACTTTAAAACAAAACCATTGCCTATATTTATTTTGTAGTCCATCTGATCATCAATTTTTCATAGCACCGATACAAATTACTTTTTCCCAATGACACGCGAATGTTAAAATCATTAATTATTCACCGAAATTTTCACAACTTCGGGTTCAGTAGATGTAGTGTTTAACTACTTCTTCCTCAGCTCTTATTTTGCTGGGTATTGGTGTTTCTTTTATGTTCTAAAAACAAAACTCTCCCTCTCACTGTATCTCGTTCAATCTCTTTATACCATATTGGAATATAATTAATTCTTTTTCGGATTTGTTATATATATACACCGGCTCGGCATTAAAAATAAACTAAAACTTTTTACCGTGAAGTGTATATAGAAAAAATCGAAATTTTTTCATTACAGGATTTCTTGATTCAAATTTTTTCCTGATACAATTCAAAAATTTGTCTTCAATAAAAATTCTGTTGCAATAACCGAACCGTACCAACCGTTCGGTTGGCAACAAATTCAGTTCTTACAATGAATCTGTTTTCTTTGTGTATACACGGTCAGAACAATTAAATGGTGGTCCATAATGCACGATGTTAACTGTGAGTCACACCTTAACGTCAAGTTTTTTGCCTAACTTAGTGGGCTTTCAAATCAAAATGCACTTTGTGATTTTTTTGGTCAGCATAATTGAACAAATGTGTAATTGGGAGAATCGTGGGCAAATTTCAGCAAACCGGATCTGTAGGAAATGTGAACACACCTGTGCATGCTCACCCAGTTCGTTCTGCGAAAAATTTTGCTGTTGTTCGCGATAGTATGGCAGAAGAGTCGTCAACTCGACTCGTCGTCTGTGCTCGCTATTGTCGGACTTCTTGTGGCCAGAAATCGAGGATATGGACCTTGACAATATGTGGTTCCAACAGGATGGTGTCACTTGTTAATTGGCCGCCACGATCATGTGATTGGACACCGTTGGACTTCTTTCTTTGGGGATATTTAAAAGAACAAATGTACGTCAATAAGCCAAGAACAATTCAAGAGCTATAGGATGAGATAATTCGGCACATTAACAACATTGAACCTCAATTATGGCTCAGAGTTATTGAAAATATGGAACATAATGAACCCACAGTGTACAGTTTCTTTTGACGCTTACAGTATATCAAAGTGTTATTACAATTGAAAATAACTTTAGTAAAAATAAAAATGAAAAATAAACAATTGGGTTGTTCACAAGAATGTACTGGCTGTGCTGTGTTGTTGATTTTAAAAATTGCAACTTCACTTTGATGAAAGGACGATACAACATTTGTATCTATGTTAAGTGTGCTATTTTTAAATGTCCTAACAAAAATAAAATCTAATAGAAAACTATAATTAGAATGAAATAAAAATTTTAACAACTCCGTTTTTTTTTTTCTATTTTTATACAAACATTACTTAGTACACATTGTGAACTCTTGCAATGTGGTCGTATTACTGCTAAACTGTCTTGTACTCAAGTACATTTACTTAAGGAGACACTTAATTTTTCATCAACCAAACCCATCAAGTGTTTTAAAACTTAATTTTTATACCGACAATGTTGAAAGATCACTAGAGATTTAAGAAACTCCCTTATACCATACACACACACACACATACTTGTAAAGTACACAATATAACGCACATGTTTAATATTACGCACAACACATTAACACATTTATAAAAACATAAATATAAATGTTAATGGTTGCTCAGTTAACAAACAATATTGTTGTTTTCTTTTGTTTCCCCCCCCCCCCCCACCCCACCACCCCCACAAAAAATAAACGGCCCCATATGCCTCAACATTATTTTGCACTAATATTTATTTGTGTACTCCCACTGTTATGTTATGCTTTTGAAATGTTGGCTTTGTTTTTAGCTTTAATATAATTATGACTTGTTAAGAAGGTAATTTTGACTTGAAATTATTTTTTATTTTCTTTTTCAGTTCAGTGTTTGGCAGTATAAATTTAGTTGTTATTGCTGTCATAAGGTCCAATAATCGTTTTTTTGTGTCGTTATAGCATTAAGAAACACAAAAAAGGAACATAATTTGCCAAACGTATCGTTGTCAACATATGCTGGCAAATAGTAATAAGGTGACAAAAAGAAATCATTAAATTTTATTATCTTTTTTTTAACAAAAGCATTTAAATGTAAACAAAATAATTTTAAACTGGAGGCGTTTTTGCATTACTTTAAATGATGTTCTTTAACATTTTGATTTCTATGTAAGTCTTGTAAAACAAATTTATTGTTGTTTTACATGTTAAATTGATGTATAGGTTTTTTTTTAGAAATAATTATAAAATTTCTATGCATTCCGCAATAAATAAATTTGGGATTTCATAAAAAACTTTTAAAATCAGGCATTACTTTTTGAAGTATCCTATGGATACTCAAACTTCTTTTAATAGAAAACTATATTTAAAATATTCGGAGTATGCTCTTATTCATTGATAAAATTCTTTTTGAAATTTACGCAAAGAATGGTGCCTTAACGGCCTTCTCAAACTGTTTTTGCTAGAAACTTCAATTTATTGGAATGGAACTTAAACACTAAAATAGAGAAATGGAATGGAACGGAATGGAATGGAACAAACTGTAACTGGGAATGAATGGAATTGAAACACTGGGCAAGGGAAATAAAATAGAACGGGTAACGAGTGTTATTGAAACACTAAGCTAGCAGAACGAATTGGAACGGGGAATGAGTGGAATTGAAAGACTACACAAGGGGGATGAAATGGCCCATTGATACGAGAAATGAGTGAAATTGAAATACTATGCAAGGAAACGAAATGGAATGTAACACCACACAAGCAGAAGGAAATGGATACACAGAGAAAACAGATGCATCGTAACAACCGAATTTCTTGCCAACTGAATATTTTGGTTGCAGCAACCGAATTATTTAGTTGTCCCAACCAAATTTTTCTAATACAATTACAATATTTGGTTTCAACCGATATTCTGCTGCATTAACCGAATATCGATTTCAACATATAAATATATCGGTGGCTCTAACAAAACTATTCGGTTGGCAAGAAATTCGGTTGTAACCATGAATCTGTTTTCTCTGTGTGCACTCAACAAAAAAAGTCTGTAATGGCAACTGAAAATTTTGCTGCTATTACGGAAAATTCTTAGCAACACATGTCTGCTGACGTGTAGTACAATGAAATTAGTAGAAAAATTAGTAGCCGCTAAAATCTGTTTGCCAAAATCAGCAAAAAAAAATAATAAATATTTTTAATATTAGTACAAAATTTTAAATTTATTGTTTTTTCGAGCTTCAAAATGTTTATATTTTATTTGTTTTTTTTTTTAAATATTTTAGGCAACATTAAAAAAAATCAAAGACTTAAAAATCTAAAAAATTGTTAAAACATAAACGAATTAATTATTTTGTTTTAATTTATTAATTTCTATTTCGAAAAATATTTTAGTCAATTTTTTTACTTTAAGATCAAATTTGGATTGTTTTTATGGCTGATTTTTAGAACTAAAAAAAACTTTTTATTTTTTCTAATCTATGTAACATTTTAAGGCAATTTTAGGTTGTAGGTGTAGGTTTTAATTTTAAATAACATTTTCTTCAATATCCACTTTTTTAAAATTAGTAATTTTTTTGCTAATTTTAGCAAATCGGTTTTCAAAAAATTGTAAAATAATTCTGTAATTTGTAAAATGTAAAGATTTGCTAAATAATAATTTTTTTACAAAGATAGTAAAGTGGGATTGAAAACCGTTTACAAATTTTTCTACTAACTTTTTTTCTGAGTGTACGAAATGTAATGGGTACGAATGGAGTAAAGGCGTTAGAATTGATTTATATTCATACCTAGCTTCCATAAAAAAATCCTTTCTGAATTGGGCTTAAATTATAGTTACACAGACAAAAAACAAATTCATTGTGACAATCGAATTCTTTGTCAACTGAATAATTTGGTTGCAGCAACTGAATTATATGGTTGTGGTAATCAAATATATCTTGACAAAATAAACATATGTTTTCTTTAAACCAAATTTTGTTGTATTAACTAAATTTCTGTAATATTAAATAAATTTCTGTTGCCACAAACAAATATAATAGTGGCCCCAACCGAACCCTTCGGTTGGCAAAAAAATTTGATTGCCGCAATTTACCTGTTTTGCCCACTTATTAAAAAAGAATCAGGACCTTTCCGGAATTAGGACCATTAGCCGAAATGTTATCTAAATTATACAAGGTAAATAGCATGCCCGACTTTGTTCCATTTAATAGTTTTTTTTTTTAGTACAGCTGGATAAGGTATTCGTTGACGCAACCGATTTTTTTTTGTCAGCCGAATTTTTTGTATTTCAAGTACAATCACTTTTATAAATTTTTAAAGAAATATTGATTCTATAAACTGACACTCCTCAAATAAATATTCTACTACAAGCGTTTTATACAATTAATTTTTTATTTAAAAATATTTTATGCCGCGAAGCACCACTGGCACTTACATTTAGTTTCTGTCTAATTAGGAATAAAAATATGTGTGATAGATTGGTAAAAAAAACAACAGAATTTGAATAAGTAATTTTCAAAAAATTGCCCCTATTCCCTAATATCTAAAAAGTCTCTGTAACAAGTTTCATTTCTGTACAACAAATAGAATCACAGCGCGAACATGAAAGCGTGAGAAGATTGGTATTGAAGTTATGAAAAAAATTGAGAATATACTTCAAAATTTCACTTCCAAATTTGTATATTTTACCACAATTTTATATCATATAAAATATTTTCTCATATTTTTTACCAGAAGCTAAGAGGTAAAAAATATCTTGTATTAATTTGAAATTTTTTCACCACAAAAACACAAAACCATCTACAAAAAAAATTTTCCCCTCAATTTTTTTTTTTATTTAGAAGACGTACACAAGTTTTCATAACTATGAGGTAATTTACTATTTAACATATTTGTTTTTCTGAGAATCGCTAGCATAAGCATTAGAGAACTGCATTTGCTGATTGCAAAACGTTCATACGCAATCAACACAAGAACAAACATGTGTTTGCGTTCAAACACTGAATATACTCCAACATACATATTTGTTGATGATTTTAAATCAATCAAACGACGCGCAAATTGTTTTGTCACTGATTTATAATCATCGGCCGTTGTAAAACCATTGATTTTATTCTGTTCATAAGAGCCAACAATAATTATTTTGATGTAGAATAAATCAGAAAAAACAACAAACAACGTGTATGAGTGTAATCATAATTAAAACAAAATAGTTTCTTATCTATAAAAAGGGGATGGTTTTGTAGAAACACATTTCATAACTGTTATATGTATATAAGGGTGGGCCTAAAATACGTTTTTTTAGAATTTTTATTAGGAATACCAAAAAAATATTGTTCTTTATGAATTTTTTTTTTTTTTTAATTAAGTTCGACATCTCAGGCTCGCCCAATCCGGTTAAAGTTAAATATTGCCTAATTTTCCAATCAAAATAGATAAACAAAAATTTAGACAATATTTAAATTTTTCGGATTAGGCAAGCCTGAGATATCGACATAAATTTTTTTTCCAAAAAAATATTTATATTTCACAAAGAAGAATATTTTTTTAATTAAAAAGCGGATTTAAGTCCCACCCTATTGTAAACAATATCATTTATGAAATGTGTTTCTATTTTGTTTTAATTATGAATACACTCATACGCGTTGTTTGTTGTTTTTTCTGATTTATTCAACGCTTACTTTTTGTTGAGTGATTAAATTTACAGTAAACATAATCGACATATGATTCAAACTGAACTGAATTACGCGTTCAGTAACATGATGCTGATTTTATTCTACAGTGAATTTTGTTGAATTATTAAATGTGAACAAGAATTTTTGAGTATGATTAAATCAAGAAAAAAGTTGATTTTGCAGTCTCTGATAACCATACACTCACCAAAGAAGTCGGTAATGACAACTGAAAATTTTACTGTTATTGCGGGAAATTTTGCTAATTTGAGCTCAGTGGCATTTCTTGTCGCTATTAAATTTTAGTAAACTCTTTGTAAAGTGAAATTTAAAATCGGTTTGCTAAAATCAGCAAAAAACAATTTACTAAAATTTACTAAATTTAAAATTAATATTAGTTACAAATTTATATTTTTTTTATCGAGCATAATTTTTTTATTTTTGTAATGTTATTGCAAAATGATTGAATTCTTTTAAAGTTAGAATGTTTATTATTTAGTTGCTTCCGTTGCATTTTATTTATTATTTGTAGTACATACAAAATTTATAAAAATAACCTGTATTAGCGAAAGCAACAGCTAAAGGAGAGTTACCGTTATATTAAAGAATTGTCTATACAAGTCATTTTAACATCCCAACAAAACCACACATTACCAAATAATGGGTAAAGTAATGTATAGCCATAGGGGCCGATGGATTACTTTACACCTTACTTCATTGATGAATTTTACAGGCGATGAGCCTTAAAGTAATGTATATACCCATTACTTTAGAGGTGATAATGTAAGGAGTTACTTATATGGTTACGAGAATGGAAAAAGTAATGTGTCTAAAAATAGATTTAAAAAAAAAGGAATTTTTATAAAAAAAAAAAAATTATTACAAATTTTTTATTTAAATTATTTGTAATTAAAAATAATGTGGTCAAGATGGGAATCGAACCAGGGAAATTTGGTTGCCAGCCAAGAACTCTACCCACTGAGCTATCGATGCATATAATATTTGATTGCTTGAAACTTAAATGAATTGTTGCGCTTCGTTTTTTCGCTAGTGTTATCAAAACAAACATTCATTACCCTTTACCCTTACAAAAAAACACAAAGTAATGTATCTAAAAAATATTTCAATTATTAATTTACATTTATAAATCATACATTACGTAATAAATAATGAGTAACTTATTACTTTATGCCTGCAAATAATGAAAAAGGTAACGAGCTTTCATTACAAGGTAACGCATGAGAATATCGCACCCATTACCAAAGTTTTGCTGGGATCGTTAAATGCAATAAGACTATTTTACTCCTAGAATAGCAAGCAAATCACAATGACGTACATGTACTTAATAATATTAAATAAAGGTTTATTTATACGGTATGAAATAAACTTGTGTCTTATTTAATAGAGTTTATTACAATTTTATATATTTTTATCAAAAAATATTTTAGACAAAAAAATCAAAGACTTAAAAAATAATAAAATCAAAAAAGAATTTATCATTTTGTTTTAATTTGCTAATTTTTGTCTTGAAAAATATTTTTAGTAAATTTTTCTTATTTTAAGGGCTGATTTTTAGAACAAAAAAATGTTTTTAGTGCTATTTTAAGTGGATGTTATATTTTTGGACATGAGTCGGTTGTGAAAAGTATCCTAACTTTTCAATCTATGTTACATTTTAAGGCAATTTAAATTTATAAGTATATGTTTTAATTATTAGATATAAAATTTCCTTCAAAATTAATAAATTTTGTTGCTAATTTTAGCAAATTGGTTAGCAAAAAAATTTGTAAATATTCTGTAAAAATTAGGTTATATGTAAAATGTAAATAGCAAAAAAGTTTACTAAATAATATTTTTTTACTTAAAATCAGTACAAAAATAGTAAAGTGGGATTGAAAACCGTTTACAAATTTTTTTACTAATTTTTTTTTCTGATTGTAATAAAAGGAAAACATTTGTGTAAATAACAAAAAAGGAGAAAAAAAGACAAATATGTTAAATACTGATTTAATTTTTGTTACTGATATATGTAACGCATTAACACACACAGAGAAAATTTTTGTCAGTTTTCAACTGGAGTTCGGTTGCTACTACCAAAATCGGTTGGTACAACTAAATATTGATGTCTACCATAAAAATTGGTTTAATACAACTGCATTTTAGTGACAACACCCAAAATATTCAGTAATCACATTTGATTTTGGTTGTGCTAAGCGAATTTATTAGTTATTGCAACGAAAAGACACTTTTCAATTCAGTTGGCATTTTATTTTTCTGTATTTGTATGCCATTAGCATACAAATATTTTGTACAATGTGACAGTGTTTTGTTTAAATTTCGTTTTAGTTTTTCTGTTCATAAAAAATTCAACTACTCTAGGAATGAATTTTAATTATTTATAATTACAATTATTTAATAGCGATTAAATTGCGGTAGTGCCGATAAAATTCCAATTAATTTATTTCTTGTGTTTCTCAGAACAAACTGAAAAATTAAAATTTTAAATATCCTTAAAGTATGCTTCAAATACTCTCCAACAGTTTACGGCATTATTGTAAAATAAAAGGTAATTTAAAATTCACAACAACAATAACAACAAAATATTATATTATTAAAGTTTTCTGTAGAACTAGAAATAGTTGTGTTTTTTTTTTTGTAAACTAATGTTACAAGGAATGTATATGAATATCACATATTTCACTATTAATTTTTACCTTCTTTAATGTAGAAAAACGCTGCAGGCCACCGTACGTATACGTAACATTAAAACAGTCTTCACATTCCACATACGCACTGTATGTGCGTATAAAAATTCTGTATGCATGCACAATAGGGTTATGATTTTTTTCACACAAATATTACAGGGCATCACGTTATGCACCATATTGTACTGATAATAGTTTTCTGCAGTCAATGCAATTCAATTCAATTGCAATTTTACATTTCGGAACAAAAACCTTTTTACTTTTTTTAATTTTTTATTTTTTTTTTTTTAATAGTATAATACAGTGAAGTTAGTCTATGAAATCATCGAAAAAATGGAAAATTTTACCATTTTGATTTTTATAAATATTTTCTGGGAATGTTGCTGTGGTTTTCAAAACCAGAAGGACTTAATTTTTGCAAGCTCTATTTCCGGTTCACTAAAAATAAAACAAACTAAAATTCCTGTTTTTGTGCCTAGCGATTTTAGCTGTTAAAATTTTATTGTTAGGTATCATTTTCAATCTGAAATGTAGTACACTGTAAAAAAGTTTTGATGAAATATACCCAATTCAATTGAGGCAACTTGTTACCTACTATAAATTCGAAAACATTAGACACAATATTTGAAATAAAAATATTTACACACATTGTGTTTAAAATAATAGACACGATATTTGTATTGTGTATGTGTTGTATCATAAAAAGTTAAGCTACCTTTTGGCTTAAAAACTAAAATATTAAGTTAGTGTTCCTTGGTGTGCGGGCTAATTCATTGTTAAGGTACTTTGTGGAATTTACCCCAGAAACAAGTTAAAAAAGGAATTCCAAAGCAAAAAATGTTCCCTTAAGTGCATTCCCAAACCAGTTTGACCAGAAACCAAAAATTTAAAGAACGAGTGAATTTGAAACACTAAAATTAGGAAACGTAGTTAAATATAAAGGAAAACAAGTGAAACACTAGACAACCAGATCGAAATGGAACGGAGTAGTGTTGAAACACTAGATAGGGGGAATGATTTAGAATGGAACAAGAACGAGTAAAATTTAAAAACTAAACAAGCGTAACAAAAGGCCAAAGTAATTACTCTCAATATGTATGTTTTCATTGGTAAAACGGGCACTAGCGGGACGTGTCCTACGGATGTCATCGGGGCCATGCTGGGAATTCCTCCGTTGCATATCTCTGTAATGGAGGCGGCCATCATAGGCTCAACTAGACTCAGAATATTTGGTATCATGAAAAGCGGTGACCTAAGGGGTCACATGAGGATCGCCGCGGTTCTTATGGATGACCCAACCACAAAGGTCGCGGATAGGATGCTACCGGAACATGTTTTGGTCAGGATTTGTCAGGTACTTTGACGCTATGTCTTTTTATAGGAACATGTGGACCAACCGGACTTGGGAACCCGAGGTTGGGGCCCAGTTATGGTTCACAGATGGATCGAAACAACTGAATAAGGATACAGGTGCGGTACGGTATGGTACGCGCCCTTCCCATGGGCAAATATCCCTCCAATATGTGTGTGTGTGTGTAGGAATGTCTACGAAGGCGTCTGGTCAGATCTCGTGTCTATATTCTCTCTGACAGTTAGGCCCACGAGGTGTCATCTAAACTTGTCATGGAATGTATTACGGCTCTCAACCGACTCGGTAGGAGCAACTTCCTTACCCTGGGATGGATTCCGGGCCATGAAGGGCATGAGGGCAACGAGAGGGCGGATTGTCTGGACAACCCTGGTGCCCGTAGGCCCTTCATAGGCCCTGAACCTTTTTGCGACGTACCCATAGGCTATATTAGGGACAGGCTCAGGATGAGGAGAGAGTCAAAATTTTATGATAATTGGTAAACATCTCATGGCCAACGATAGGCCAAGAGATTTATATCTATACCCAGTGGTGGGTCTGGGCGATTATTGCCTCTTGGTCGAAGGACCTAAGGACCCTGACTGGATACTTTACTGGGCATTGCGACCTTAAGTACCACAGGCACAAGAAGGCTCAATCGGACACTGATTTGTGCAGGTTTTGCGGATTGGAATCGAAGACGTCAGAGCATGTTCTCTGTGATTGTCCTGGGCTTTGTGTCAGGAGGATCAGGTTTTTGGGTGACCGTTTCCTGTCGACTTCCAACATTTTGAATACTTCACCCGGAATGGTTCTTGGCTTCATCAATAGCTTGAACCTTTAGGGTGGTTCTGGGCAGCATGTTTTCTAGAGTGTACACCCAACAAAAAATAATAATTAGAATTTAGAAAAATTATCTTATTTGGAGGAAAATTTTAAATTAAAACAGCGCCAAAGATTCGAAATTATAGAAAAATTTTACTATTGAGAACTAAATATTTTATAGCATTTCTTTTAAATAAAAATTATCCTTAAATTTGACAAAAAATTTCTAATAAATATAAAACTGTTTCTAAGGTAAAGCTAATATAATTGACCTTAAGTAATTTCCCACTTTCCTTTGTCTTCTTAAATTAACTAATTTAAGGAATTTCTTCTTATTATTAGATAATGGGAAAATGTCATAAGTGTATTTTATTGCATTTTTAGCTTAAACTTTAATTGACACATTTGTTTAATTATTAAGTGAAAGAAAAATTAGTTTTAGTGTATTCGATAAATATAAAGTTTTATAGGCGCAGAGTCAATTATAGCAGAGCCATTATGCCGTAATATATAAAATGCGCTTGCGATATTTTGAATTGTAGTCAGCAAACAAAATTATTACATAAAAATGCAATAAGCTAATTAAAGTTCAAATTTTAAGACTGTTCAGATTAGAGATGGGCACGTGAGCCATTTTTGACTCACGTTCACGCACGATCACGGACTAAAAATTAAAATTATGAAAAATAAATATTTTTTAATGTTTTTTTAATTCTTTTCCTGAAATATCGTAATTATTTTTCTGTAAAATTAATTTATTACTGTTAATTTTAATTTATTATATTAATTTATTATTTTTTTAAAAATACTGAAAATAAGAAACATTTTGCCACAAAACAATTTGCTCAAGTTTATTTTTTCCCAAAAATGTGAGCCATTTTTGACTAACGTTCACGCACGATCACGAACTAAAAATTAAAATTATGCACAATAAATATTTTTTAATGTTTTTTTAATTCTTTTCCTGAAATATCGTAATTATTTTTTTGTAAAATTAATTTATTACTGTTAATTTTAATTTATTATATTAATTTATTATTTTTTAAAAAATACTGAAAATAAGAAACATTTTGCCACAAAAAAATTTGCTCAAGTTTTTTTTCCCAAAAATTAGAAATCTTTTACTTGAAAAAAATAAATAATATTTTATTAAAATTTTTAAAATTTAACTGAACTAAATTGCATTAAAATGTTCCTTAGAAATAGTTCATCAGTTTCTAAAATCAAATAATTTTTTTTTATTACGTAGGAAAAAAAAGTATCAATTTTTTTTAATTGCCTGAACTAATTTTTAGAAAATAATTCTTAAAAATTAGAAATTGGTAGACTAAAAACTGAATTTAGAATTTTTTTTCTTGCGAAAAAAATGAACAAACATTAAGTTCAAATACCTTCTCATTTTAAGTTAGACACATTTTTTGAACTAAATAGGAGTAAATTATATTCAATTGTTTTTTTTTAACTAAACTTAGTTTTATTATATTTTAGTATACAAAATTCTAAAAACTAAGATGGTTTCTTAAAAATTGATAAATTTTTAGTAAATATATACTAATTTTTTTTTTTCTAAAATCAAGAAATATTAAATAGGAAAAATATGAACTATTTCTAATTATATAAACTATTTCGTTTTTACTCAAGTTTAGCTATTTTTATTTTTTTTTTTTTAAGAAATTTTTTCGAAGTTTTAATAAAATTTTACTTAAATTGAGAAAAAAAAATTTAAACTATTTTAAAGGAAATTGTGGATTAATTTTTAGTTCGTCTTTTTTTTTTTTTTTTTGAGTGTCGGAAATGCAAACTGTTTGGAATCAATTGAGTAGTGTAAAAGTTCCATACATGAATAATTTTTTCAAAAAAGGTGATTAAACTTGACATTATATGGCTCACTCTGAATTGAAATAATATTTCATGCCACATAATGTGTGATCTATCCCATTGTGTGTAAAAAAAATAATAAAATTCATGAAATTGTTTAAAATTTGCATAAACAATTTTTTCCTTGCTTTCTATGTAAAAAAGAAAATTTCTAAAAAAAAATTATATTGATATTTAATATCACAAAAGTTGTAAAAAAGCAAATAAAACAAAAGAAATAAAAAGTGTCTTTGAGATTTTTTTTTCTAAAAACACGTAATAAAAAATTGTGTAAGAATTGTATAAACATTAAAGGAGTTTACAAGGTATACTAAGTGTTCTATCGTCCAATTAAAAAACAGCGTTATTAAAATTTTTATTGCAGTAAAACGACAAATTTATGATTGGATTTTTTTTTTGTTAGCACACTAAAAATATCCAGCCAGAAATTGAATATGGTAAAAAAATTATGCACTCAAAGAGCAAAGCCAATGTCAGTAAAAATTGCTTTGCCAGTACTTGATTTAGAAAATGTGCAACCGTGAAAATAATAAAAGCACCAAGCAACGTTAGCAACAAGTGCTTTCCCAGTACTGGATAACAAAATTTGTAACCTTTTAGAAAATAGAAAATATATTAAGCTCTGGCACATCACTGACGACCCATGCGTGGTACTTAAGCCTGAATTAACCTGACGTAAATGCTTTCCCTCTGTGGCGTATGACATGGGGATGTGTAATCTGGGTAACCCATGCTTTAACCCACACCCTGCTTGAGGTGTCTCTGCTTTTACAGAACATGGCTGATCTAGAGCTACCAATTTATAAAAAAAAACCTTGATCCCAGGTGTTATGTACGGTGGCCTCCAGGACCAGGCTAATCCTGGTTGTATAAGACCACTGGAAGCATAGGGCTTTTCTACTAAGTGTTCTGTTTTAATTCCTCACTATTTCTCATTGACAGATGGTTACTTATTACCAGAATATAAGTAGAGAGCAAAATCAGATCGATGCATGCCTCTCCTTGGATGGCAAAGAAGTCTCAAACCCAAAAGGCACTATGGATATGAATGATTCAGCTGAGCTGACAAGAGGAGCTTCGATTCCCAACGTTCGAGCCTAGGAACGTTTATGTTGTAACTCAGAACCCATTGGATTTATTTTGGATACTATTACTAATGTTCCAAAGAACGAGGAAGATGAACTAATATGTTTCTAGCCAAAGACTGTGAGAGTAAAACTATGCGGGGCTGATGCCTTAATATGTACCTGGATTAAGGCATTAGCCTAGCAAGAGGTTGCGTTCGGATGCTTCAACACCACCTGCAAAGCAGACCGCTAAAATTTCTTCAGATGGCATATCTTGCAAATTTGAAGGCGGTATACTGGCAAAACCAACTTTTCCAGCTCAAACTGGGCGGCACAAGCAAGTGACATACTACAAGAATGCTGTTGCCTTCATGAAGATTGGTGTTAACACAACTCATTTCCCGGAAACTAGATGAACAGATGAGCAGCTCTATTCTATCCAGATGTCTGTGCTATACAAGATAGCGCAACTAAGTAAAAGGACTATTAACCCCAGTTTCTCCAGTTGCTCCTTCAAGCAGAAATGTGGCAAACCGTGCCGCTCACAAATGATAGCTTCCAAAAAAGACAAGATACCGAAGCACCTCAGGTGATTACAGGTGAAGGTTCACCATGCCAAAGCGGTATCGGAGATTACCAACAGAAGGTTCACAATAAATGTCCTGGATGTAGTATTTAATCAGAAGCCATGGATGCACGGCGAAGTCATAAAAGTGCACAACGCAGGTCAAGAATTTGTCTTGGGAGATTTGTTTGGAATTTGTGCAAAGGTTACCTCCTTTGGACTGTTCCATAGGTTGAACGTTGCAGGTTCAATTACGACGATGGCAATTAATTTAGA
The DNA here is from genome assembly GCA_949748255.1 of Eustalomyia histrio. Lineage (NCBI taxonomy): Eukaryota > Metazoa > Arthropoda > Insecta > Diptera > Anthomyiidae > Eustalomyia > Eustalomyia histrio. Next base: position 49,047,253 of record OX456527.1, read on the forward strand.
AAAAACAATATGTGTGAGGTTTTTCTGCCTCATATATATCGCAACGTCCTCCTTCGATGTTTACATAGCACTTAGCCTCATCGAAGTAATATAACACAAAAAGGGCTAAGAATTAAAAAGCTTCAACAATTTTAGCCAACACTCGTATATGAAGTCTTTTATCTTTCACCAACTTTCATCTCTCCTCTATCTCCTTTCTAAAAGAAAGCAAATCATAACCGGTAATTAGTAAGAAGAATTTACTGAGTGTTAATTCTCTTTAAAAAAAGAGTCATTAAGTACCCAGGAAAAATAAATGGAAGTAATTCTTAAGGAATTAATTTTTCATTGATTCTAAATTATCGTTTGGTTCTGATTTTTCTCTTCTAAGGAAGTTCTTTTTCACAACTTATAAAAAAGTGATTTTTGATGAAATTTAAGACTTTGCAAATCTATGACGCTACAAAAAGTAAAAAATTTATTGTAATAAAAATTGCAAGAATTTCGAATAGAGATAAATAAGTCCCAATTGCTGAATTTCCCGTCAAAAATTTAACGAACCATAAAACTCAAACTTTTTGTAGGAAACATCAACAAATGTGTCAGATAAATTCCCAGGTAGACGCTAACGGGAGATTATGAAAATGAGGCTAAGGACCGATTACTGATGTCCTGTAGAAATCTAAATTACAAATTCAAAATTTATTTGGGAAGAACAAAAGATCTCATTTTTCACTAAACCTCAAGAAAGGCTTTAGATGCAATGAAAAAGGATCATAAAAGAAAACTTCCACCCTATGACACCCCTATGTAAAAATCATTTCACAGCACCAGAATCAAAATTACTGCTTCTTTTTCTCTTCTTTTGCTACTTTTTTTTTTGCTGGGTAATACTGGCCTCTGCATAATTACCTGGCGATAAGAACACGGCAGCAAATGTTGAGTTCTTGGACGTGTCAGAATATTGCCGAAGGGGGAGTTTAAGTTGCGATGCCAAAGCTCAACACACTATATGGGGAGAAGTACCGGCATAAATGAACATGTGATCTCAGGTACTAACGGTACAGAGAGGTAAAGCGGACACTGATTAATGAACGTTGGATTTGGAGATATCGGACATAGAACATCCCCCTACATTATGTGCTAGGAGGGTGACCATTTCGTGTCGCTTTCCCACTTTTGAAATATTTCTTCAGGCAGGATTCCTAGCTTTATGGGGAGCACTTGGCAGCACAGAAGACCCATGCTGGTCGCGGTGGTGCATGGTGCCATTTAAATCGAATATAATTATTTTAAAAGCGCTTTGATTTTTTCGCCAGTACTTTGACAACGTTTAAAAAATAAACAGGTAAGCACAGACCGACGTTATCAATTTGAGGTTGCCAAAGCACTTTAATTTTCGATATATTTCATTCTGCTAATGCTGGTACCATGGTTAAAAGCACTAGGTTAACGCCGTTTGCAGTTTGTACTTTTATGGATGGCTGGTTGGATAGATTCATATGTTGCATCGTCTGTTTGTTGTGTTTTTTGAATTAAATTTTAACAAATCTATTTTTAAAAGGACAATGCTACATTTAGCGCACCCCTTGTGAACAACTTAATTGATTTGTTTAAGTTTATTATAAAGGGTGATTCAATTTTAAGGGTCGATATTGATTTTGAATAAAACACAAATTATTTAGGAAATTATTGTCATATCTTTTGATTATGATAATATGGTATGGTTCAATTATGAATGAAATAAAATATCAGCCAAATGACCGCCGTCACCTCGGCGGCACACCTCTCTAAATTTGTATTTGTATTTGTATTTATTATTAAATTGGATTTCTAATACAACAAGACAAAATATCTTATAAATTACAGTATTAGAATCAGACTAGTTATAGATTGATTAGAAAAACAATTAAACTTAAATTAAATATAAAATAATACAAGTATAATTAATCAAAAAAGTAAAAAAAAAAAAAATTTTACATATTTGTATAAAAAACATTTAAGAAAAATATTCTAAAAGTAATTTCCTAAACCTTATTGCGTTGACAGTAGTTTGCAAATTATTTGGGAGTTGGTTCCAGAGGCGTATGGTGAATATGAAAAATTGACATTCGGAAGCATGATCACGATGCCGAAGTTGTGTTATTGCTTTGCCTCTTTGGGATCTCGAGAATTGTAAACGATTATAAAGATATGATGGCTGCTTTTTTATTATAATTTTATGAATAAAAATAATGTTTTTAAATTTAAGGTAGTTAAAAAAAGACATATTAAATAGACGACATGAATACTGGGTAACGTGGTCCATTCTTTTTAATCCGTAGATGTAACGTATGATATTGTTGAAGGTTGTGGTAAGTTTTCTCATATCCTTAGAGTTGCAAGCTGTAAAAATTTCCGACGAATATAACAGTGTCGGTAACAGATATGTTTTCGCCAACAGGATTTTTACTTTTAAAGGCGTAAAATGTTGAGTTACCCATAGATTCCGAAGCATACCATATGTTCTGCCACTGGCCTGGTTAATATGATCTGACCATGTTAACATTTTGTTAAATGTAACACCTAAGTTTTTAGCCGTGTCCACGATATCAATTTTGGTTCCTCCAAGAAGAATATTTATTTCATCATCAATTTGTAAATTTTTCCTCCTTATTATTATGCATTTTGATTTATTTGGATTGAGGCGCAAACCATTTACTGAAGCCCACGTGAAAATTTTATAAAGATCAGAATTTAATTCTTGAGTTTTTGGACAAATTAACTCTTTGGAGCAACTAAGGTATAACTGAATGTCATCAGCATACATCTGTATGTTAGAATACTGAAGTTGTTGTGGAAGATCATTAGCATATAAAGAGTATAGTAGTGGTCCAAGAATAGAGCCCTGTGGGACACCTCTTGTTACTTGTAAGGGGCGTGAAATAGATCCATCACTAGTAACAGATTGGGATCTATTTGACAGGTATGAGGACAGCAACCTTACAGAAAATCGAGAGAAGTAAAATAATTTGGATAGCTTCAGGCATAACAATGAATGGTGAACAGTATCAAAAGCCTTGGAGTGGTCTAATAATACCAAAAATGTTAATTTTTTCTCTTCCAAGTTACTTCGAATATCTTCTATTACATCGGATAGTGCTGTAATACAACTCCGTTGAGGCCTGAATCCAGATTGACGATCCGTAAGAAGGTGATTGTCATTAACATACTTATATATTTGTTTGTGCAATAAGTGTTCAAAAACTTTAGAAAAATAAGGAAGGATTGCAATTGGACGATATTCATTTCCTAGTTTTGGTACCGGGACAATTTTGGCGTGTTTCCATTCCATTGGAAAAATGTTGGTGGTAATAATAGTATTAAAAAGGTGTGTAATAATTCGTATTATCCAAGGCAAGATAATTTTAACAAATTTGGGGTTTATATCATCCAGGCCTACTGAATAAGATTTTACTGCCTTAAAACCTTCAGCAATATCCCATACATCAAGGCAGTGAAAATTAAATTCAATAGAATCCGATGGTGTAAGGTGGTCGTAAAAGTCAGGCTGAACCGTTGGCATAGGAATATTAGTAAAATTTTTATTAAGCGAATCTACATCATCAACAGTTGTATAATCAGCTGTCTTCCCAATGCCAATATCTCGTATTTGTTTCCAAGTTTTTTTGCTATCAATTGCTCCATTAAATTTTTCAAAATAGTAGGAAGATTTATCGTGTTTTATTTTCGAAACAACAGCTTTTCTTGCCAAACGGTACTCATTGTGTAATTCAGGTGTTTTATAACGTTTCCAAATATGGTACATCTTATCACGATGCGATATCAACAGTTTAGTTTCATTTGTGAACCATGGTTTTACTCGTTTTTTAATTGTTCTTCTTTTTATTGGTACATGATTGTTATAAATATACGAGAATTTAAAAAATTGAGCTGTTCGTCAACCGTTGATAAGTAGTAAATTTGATTCCACATAATATTTTCAAGATCTCTCTCTAAATCAATAGCATTAATATTGTTAAAGTCACGAAAGCTATATGTTTGCGCACGATCTTCGATTGCAAAATTGTAAGAAATAAATATTAAATCATGTTTCGAGAACGAAGAAACTGCTAACTGATCATAATGTAACACATTTTGTTTATCGCTTACAAAAAAGATGTCAAGTAATGTGCTATTTTTGGATGAAAAATGTGTAGGACAAGAAGTATTGACAGCAGATAATCTAAAAGCAGACATTATAGTTGTCAGATTTCCATTCGCGAACAAATTGCAATTGAAATCACCAGTAATTATTATCTCAGAGTATGCTACTGACAAAAGTTCTAATTTCTCAATTAGGATATCAAATTTAATATTCTTATCAGGCCTGTAGACACACCCAAGCAGCATCTTGGTACTGTGATAATTTACATCAATGAAGACAAACTCAATGTTGTTAGGCTCGTTAAATAAAGAGACAAGTTTGCATGATATATTGTTTCTAATGTATATTGCAACACCACCAGCATTACCAACTCTATCAGATCTAAAAATTCGGTACCCATCTAGTTTGTAAATGTTATCATTTATTTCTGGTATAAACCAAGTCTCCGAAACGCAAATCGCATCAATGCCAGAAGATTCAAAAAGAAAACGGAATTCATCAATTTTTGGTAGTAAACTTTGCGCATTTATATGGCAGACATTAAAACCTTTCGATGACGCTGAGGCATAATTGAGGTTATATGCCGTTAATGTGCCGAATTATCTCATTTTTTAGCTCTTGAATTGTTGCTGGTTTATCGACGTACACCATTTAATTTGTCTCCCAAAAGAGCCATTATTTCGTTAGCTGTGTGGCAAGTGGCACCGTCCTGTTGAAACCACATATCGTTCAGGGTCATATCCTCAATTCCTGTCCACAATAAATTCGTTATCATCTCGCGATAGCAAACACCATTCACGGTAAATGCTTGGCCGACCTCATGACACACTATCGCGGACAACAGCAATGTTTTCCTCAGAACGAACTGGGCGAGCATGCACAGGTGTTTTCACAGACCCGGTTTGTTGAAATTTGCCCACAATACTCCCGATTGTGGACACATTTGGTCGATTATGCTGACAAAAAAATCAAGAAGTGCACGAAATGCAATTTGATTTGAACGCCCATTTTCATAATAAGCCTGAATAACTTTAACGCGTTGCTCGATTGTGTATCGTTCCATGGTTCAAATTGTGTTAGTTTGAAATTGAGAAATGTCAAATTAAATGCAGAAAAAAACTTGACCCTTAAAATTTAACTACCCCTTATATAGCATCTTCTCTACACTCATAATAATCCATGCATAAATGTACAAAATTAATGTCAAACAAAAAAAAAAAAAAACTTTCGTAAAATAAACCAATTTTCGTTTATTCATTGTTATTTTGACATTTTTACGTATTTCTATGCTTGGATTATTTTCAGTGTATAATTCAAAACTTTAGTTAAAAAATGTACGTACTATTTTTGCTACATATTCATACAACATGAACAGTTTTTTTTTTTTCAACAAAACAAAATCTACAATAATGGTGTAATGTAATCCAATTTACAATCATACGCATGAAAGATTTATACTTGCAATCATTGTCATCCTTTTTTGCTTAAACACTTGAGTTCGATTTCTTAAAACTTCAATTTATATTTTTCGATTAGATTTGTAGCATTTGTTTGACAATTCAATTATTTCGTATTTCCTTGAATGGTTTTACAAGTTTTTCTTTTACATTCATATTTTAAATAAATTTATTGGCTATAAGATTGCACTTTTTTACGAATTGTGCATTTAAAGAATATTAACTTAATAATTTAATAAAAAATGCCTATATAAGTTTTTTTTGTGAATAAAATTTTAATTATTTTTGCACTTTTTTTTGTAAGAAACGAATATTGCTAAAGGAAGAAAACTTAAGAGTAATATATAAACCTAATCAGGGTACCTACTCATGAGGGTGTTTTACACACAATGCAAAATATAACAGCTTGTATCGTCATAACTACTCTAAACTTTTTTGAATTGTTTGCAAATCGCGATTGTTAATTAGGCCAACCAAAAAAAGCCAGAATTTGTTATCTTGTTTTTTATTTTAAAATGCAAGTTCCGTTCTTTAAAATATATGAACTTTCAACATTTAAAGCTTTTTGACAAGTTACTTTCAAAAAAATATTAAAACTTTAATTTATCGCTTTATTTAGGCGATAAATCACAATAAAGATTGAAGACGAATTAAAAAATCTAACAATAATAATTTTGGTTTTTGCTATACATTATGCTGCCAATAAAATTACTTACCAAAAATTATTGTTATTTTAAAATATAACAATTTTTGCGTTTTGAAAATTGCGAAATTTATCTTAATTAATACTTTTTTGCTCCTTGGGGAAAAATATGAACACATTTTTACAAGTAGAGACTTTAAACTAGCTTTGTTATTATCAGAGCTTCGAAAAATTCGTTTCTTATACCCTCCACTATATATTGTGAGAATGTGAGGCCGATTTTATTTACATTTTACTGTAAGTGAAATTTTGTTTGTCATTTCATTTTGAATGTTCGACTTAAATTTTTTTTAATCAAGTTAACATTGGGTTAAAATTATATAAAATATTTTAGTTGTTAAAAATTTTATTAATTTTGTGAGAATTTTGAGTAAAGGCAGGAAGGAGTAATTTCTATAGAAAATTAAACGCATTTTTTCTTTGAAAATATTGGAAGGATTGTGGTAAGGAATTAGTTTAAAATTAATTGTGTTCAAGCTTAAATTGGAAATATCTATTACAGGAAAATAAATTTATTATAAAAGATGTTTTCTTGATGGGGATATATTTTTGGAAAGTCAATTGCATCTTTAAGATAATCAACATGCGGAGATATTCGTATTTTAAAATGAGATCTAAGACGTCTTCAAAATAGTTTGATGTGACAAACGGGATAATAGAATCATCACCGTACTGGACCGTAGTAAAAACAATACAGGTTGGTTGAAAAGTTTCTGCGCTCACCAAGAGATGGCACTGCTAGCTCCAAACTTTTTTTTTCAAGTTGGTATAACTGTCCTGAGAACACATGCAAGGTTGCAAGTCAATCTGTCAATTCTTTCTTTGTTTGCAAGCCATTTCAAGTTGACGCGTTATTGATTTTTTTTAATATGGAATACATTGAATATAGGTTTAAAAGCAAAGGAAATTTATGAACAATTTTTAGAAGTGTATAAGGAGTCCTCACCTTCAAAACGCACCGTTGAATTTTAGGCTGGTGAATTTAAACGTAGTCGTACCAGCCTTAAAGACGATCCACGCGAAGGACGACCAAAAACTGCAACCACAGCAGAAATCATTGAACAGGTACATAATATAGTTAGTGAAGATCCAAGTTTGACTAAGCGTGAAATTGCTAGTGCCATAGGCATCTCAGACGAACGAGTACTCCATATTTTACATAAAGAATTACGTATGAAAAAACTGTTTGGAAAGTTAGTGCCGCACACATTAACAATTCCACAAAAACTGGATCGAAAACAAATTTTTCAGCGTAATTTGGAGCGTTTTAAGCCGAATAAAACCGACTTCTTGCATCGTTTTATAACTATGGATGAGACTTGGATCTACCACCATGATCCTAAATTGAAACAAGAACGTTTACAGTGGACTGAAGCTGGTTGTTCAGCTCCAAAGCAGGTGAAGTTACAACGATCAGCAAAGAAGGTTATGGCATCAGTGTTTTGGGATGCAAAAGAAATTTCGTTGATTGATTATCTTCAGAAAGGTAAAACAATCAACTCTGAATATTATTGCAGCCTTTTGGATCAGCTGGATGAAAAAATTTGTGAGAAAAGACCTGGTTTAAAGAAGAAAAAAATCATATTTCATCAAGACAATGCACCTGCTCACAAAAGTGTTTTGACGATGTCTAAATTCAAAGAATTAAAGTACGAATTGCTTGAACATCCACCGTATTCACCAGATTTGGCTCCCAGTGACTACTTTTTCTTCAGAAATCTCAAACAATTCCTTCGTGGAAACCATTTTTTGTCGAATAAAGAGACCATAGCAGTCGTAGATAGTTATTTTGCAGAGCTTCCTGAAAACCATTACAAGGATGGGATAAAATTATTGGAAGATCATTGGAACAAGTGTATTGAGCTTCTAGGAGATTATATTGAATAAAAGAATATATTTCGTAACAAAAACAGTACTCTTTCATTTCGAGCGCAGGAACTTTTCAACCAACCTGTAAACTTCGAAAACAGTAAGGTATTTACAGTATGGGGAAACTATCATAAATGTACAACATAAAATCAAAACTTTCCACATATACTCAACGTTTTTCAAAGATCATTAATTATATTTATTCGCTCACCATTATTTCAATGGAACCGTTAGGGTGACCAATATTATTATGAATTGTGAAATTTATATATATTCCTAATTCTATAGAATCTATTTAAATATATTCCTTTTAATCGTTTTGCTTAATAATCCTATTTAAATTCATTTTTTTTTTTTTGTTTTATTAAAATATTACTAATGTTTCGTTAACCACAATTAATTCTAAAAAAAAACAATAATTTTATATGGACACCCTATTTAACCACAAAATCACTCATTAAATTCTCACACTCACTGTCATAAAATAAACCTACCCACTCAAAAACACTCTACCAAATTCTCATAAAATACTCAAGTCATTGCTATATAAGTAATATGACACATTTATACTCATACCTACCAGAGAACTGCAAAATCAACTTTTTTCTTGATTTAATCATACACAAAAATTCTTGTTCACATTTAAAAATTAAACAAAATTCACTCTAGAAATAAATCAGCATCATGTTACTGAACGCCTAATTCGGATCAGTTTGAATCATATGTCGATTATGTTTACTGCAAATTTAATCACTCAACAAAAAGTCAGCGTTGAAAAAATCAGAAAAAAACAACAATCAACGAGTATGAGTGTATTCATAATTAAAACAAAATAGAAACACATTTCATAAATGATATTGTTAACATTAGGGTGGGACTTAAATCCGCTTTTTTAGAATTTTTATTAGTTATAAAAATATTCTTCTTTGTGAAATATAAATATTTTTTTGGAAAAAAAATTTAGTTCAATATCTTAGGCTTGCCTAATCCGGAAAAATTTAAATATTGTCTAAATTTTTTTTCATCTATTTTGATTGGAAAATTAGGCAATATTTAACTTTAACCGGATTGGGCGAGCCTGAGATGTCAACCTAAATTAAAAAAAAAAAATCACAAAGAACAATATTTTTGGTATTCCTAATAAAAATTAAAAAAAAACGTATTTTAGACCCACCCTAATATACATATAACATTTATGAAATGTGTTTCTACAAAACCACCCCCTTTTTATAGATAAGAAACTATTTTGTTTTAATTATGATTACACTCATACACGTTGTTCGTTGTTTTTTCTGATTTATTTTACATCAAAATAATTATTGTTGGCTCGAATGAACAGAATAAAATCAATGGCTTAACAACGACCGATGATTATAAATCAGTGACAAAACAATTTGGACGTCGTTTGATTGATTTAAAATCATCAACAAATATGTGTGTTGGAGTATATTCAGTGTTTGAACGCAAAAACACATATTTATTCTTGTGTTGATTGCGTATGAACGTTTTGCAATCAGCAAATGCAGTTCTCTGATACCTACCCATGAACTAAATTGTAAAAATGTATCTTGGACAAATTCAACTTTCCAGTCAACTGGCGCCCGTCGACATGAGTGCATCAACAAGTAAGTTCGTAAATTTGTTTATATGTTATTTATTACACATAATCTAACTTACAAATAGGGAATAAATATGAGTGACTTTAATAAGCTCAATTTCAAATTAGTTTTCTCTTCAATTAGATGATAATAGGGTTGCCATATATTTTTTTTATTTTTATTAACCTACAAGGGGTATTGATTGACTTTCATTTATATTTAATTTTAATCTATATAAATCACATTATAATTTCTTATTTACCTTAATATTTTTTTTATTTTATTTCGCCTTTATATTATTAATAAATTGGTAATTTATCAGTTACGTCAAAATTAGGATCTGATTTTTTTAAGGTTGAGTAATTTTATATTGAGCCGACTAAAATATACCCTAGAGTCGGCAAGGTTGGGAGGGTAGAGACCAGGGTAGCTCTAACACCTAAAGCTACCCCTGTCAATCATCAACATCCCTTCTCTATAACTTTTCACCATTTTTTGATTGTTTATGTAGCTACCTTAAAAATATTTTGTTACCCGAATTTATCTCCCAAGGAGCAAGAACACACCCCAGTCCTGAGCACGGCCAGCTTTATAGGTCCCCAGAGGAGGTAGACCAGGGATGGAAGGTTCATTACAACGGTATATATCAGTATGTCATTCCGTTTGTAACATGTCGAAATATAGGTCTAAGACCCCATAAAGAATACATATTCGTGATCTTTATGCAATTTTAAGTTGATTTTGCGATGTCCGTCTGTCTGACCGTCTGCCTGTCTGTTGAAGTGGCGATCACGACGCCAAGACGCATGCGGTGGTGCCTATTACCAAGTTTATTGGAAATCCTACTTAGTTTATTGGACATCCTCACCACAAAAATATTTTTCGCCCCAAAAAATTTGTTCATCTCGAAATTTTTTTTC